>LR550077.1:0-10963 GCA_900536415.3 Caenorhabditis sp. 38 MB-2015
CCCAGACGCATATCTCGGGAACCAAAAAATTTAAGCTAACCAAACTTGGCAAATGGGTTCAGGGCACTACTCGTACCCCAGAAAAAAAATATGGGACCCCTCCTTAACCTTAGTCACCCCCTAGGCATTAAAATGTAAATTATAGGGGGACGCTACTAATAAACCTACCCCAGACGCATATCTCGGGAACCAAAAAATTTAAGCTAACCAAACTTGGCAAATGGGTTCAGGGCATCATTGGTACCCCAGAAAAAAATTATGGGACCCCTCCTTAACCTTAGTCACCCCCTAGGCATTAAAATGTAAATTATAGGGGGACGCTACTAATAAACCTACCAGCCTATGTAAAGTACCTAAAGCCTATGTAAAGTACCTAAAGCCCATGTAAAGTACCTAAAGCCTATGTAAAGTACCTAGAACATCGTCGAGTTCCAACTAAATATTCCCCTAAGTTCACAAAAATTTGCGAAAATCAAATATACATGAAAAATGTCAAGATGTTTCACTTCCTCCCTATCTATATTTCTACTGGGACCAATTTTTCTTTTTTTTTTCGTTTCATTTTTTAGTTTCACTTTTTCTGTGCACATTCATACTCAAAAAGCCTCATCTTCCAAGCGAGAAAAAAAAAAGAATTTTTTGAACTTTTTTTTCTGGTTCCGCTTTTTAGTACATACATATTTTTTGATATTTTATTTTAGAATCGAAAACGGGGAAAACGGCTATGATTAATTGAAGTATTGGGGAAAAAACACCAAAAATAATCGAATTTTTTTCGTTTTTCGTTCGCTGCCAGCCAAAAATCCCCACCCAGAGACAAAAAAACGAGATTTTTGTCTTGTTTCTTCTCAAAATTCGATTTTTGCGCCTCAGTTTCGTTGTCACATTTGTTTTTTTCTGTTCTTGTTGTTTTTTTGAGGAACTCCCCAAGATTTTTGTTCCTAAATTCCAGCAAAAAATGTTCATCTTCAATTTTTTAAAAATGAGAGCAAAAAACCATAAAACCATCCATCCAAAATCCAAAAGCAGAAAAAAACGTGGATTTTTTTGGTTTTGAAAAAACTATCCACGTGGAAATGATTTTGTCTAAAATCCACGTGACGTTTTTTTTTAAATAGTATTTTTTTTAAATTTCATTTTTGACGTCTAAAATCGTCATAGAAATCCACGTGGAAATTTAGAAAAAAATCATATAGAACGTAAAAAAAAATTTTTTTTTTTTAAATATTTTTTACATCCACGTGTGTTTGGGGATTTTTTCGGGTGTGTGTTTTTTTTAAAGAAACAATGTGGCATTGAAAAACAGAAGTTTCAAACTAGAATTTTTAAATCTCGAATTTTGACATCAAAAAATGACGTGCAGAAATACATTTTCAATTTTTTTATGAATCCACGTGGCATTGAAAAATCAATTTTGATACCTAATTTTTTTTTTAATTTCAAAAATAAATAAATAAATAAATAAATAAATAAAAATCCACGTGGAGAATCGAGAAACTGACTTGAATAGCTGAAAAATGGATTTTAAAATAATTTATTTTTCACACCTAAAAAATCCACGTATTTTTTGATGCTTGTAATATTTTTCAAACATTTTCAAATTTTTTGGTATATTTTACAAATTTTTTTAGTCCATGTGATTCCTCACAAACGTGCGAATCAAGCTTGTAAAAAATCACCTGAGAAAATTTTTAACACAAAAAAAATTAATTAAATTTGAGTTTCGATAGACTGTATTTTTAGAGCCCAAATATTTCGAAACCACTCGGATTTTCATGAGCTATTCGAGTATTTTTTGACCTTGTAATATAAATTTTTTGATTATTCACTAATGATTTTTGAAAATCAAGTATAATGAGATACTTTTGGTGATTGAAATATTTTTTCAATTTTTTTTATATCAATTTTTTAAATATATACGTGGATAGAAAAAACCATCAACTTTTGCTCAAAAACGTGGTTTTTAAAATTATAAAAAAAAAAACAAAATACGAAATTTTATCAAAAAAAAATTCATGAAAGGTAGTCATGGCTGAAAATACCCAAAGCCTATGTAAAGTACCTAAAGCCTATGTAAAGTACCTAAAGCCTATGTAAAGTACCTAAAGTCTATGTAAGGTACCTAAAGCCTATGTAAAGTACCTAGAACATCGTCGAGTTCCAACTAAATATTCCCCTAAGTTCACAAAAATTTGCGAAAATCAAATATACATGAAAAATGTCAAGATGTTTCACTTCCTCCTTATCTATATTTCTACTGGGACCAATTTTTCTTTTTTTTTCGTTTCATTTTTTAGTTTCACTTTTTCTGTGCAAATTTTTTGGTATATTTTACAAAATTTTTTTTAGTCCATGTGATTCCTCACAAACGTGCGAATCAAGCTTGTAAAAAATCACCTGAGAAAATTTTTAACACAAAAAAAATTAATTAAATTTGAGTTTCGATAGACTGAATTTTTAGAGCCCAAATATTTCGAAACCACTCGGATTTTCATGAGCTATTCGAGTATTTTTTGACCTTGTAATATACATTTTATCAAAAACAAATTCATGAAAGGTAGTCATGGCTGAAAATAGTGGATTCAAGAAGTTCGAATTTCGATATACCTTATTTTGTGAGCCGAAATATCTTAAATCCACGTGGAATTCATTGGTTATAAATTCGGTTATCCAATAATATGTTTCAAAAACCACGTATTTATATGTACTAAAAGTTATAAATAATTAAAAACTCAAACTTGAGCAAAATATATGTATTTTTAAGTACAAATTTTGATTTTGAAAAATCTGATATACATAATTAAAAGTTCAAATTTCATATTTCCATAACTTCACTAAACAAAAATTTGAATTCAATTTTTCTCCGCTCTCAATAACCATTTTTGACACCAATAAAAAAACTCAAAAAACCCAACAATCCATTTTTTTTTCAAATTTCCGCGCACATCAAAATTGAGCCAATTTTTGTTTTTTTTTTTGTGTCGTGCACACGCACATAATTAACATAATTAATTCGGCGCTCGAAAAAAGTAGTTTTTTTTTCGAAAAAGTGTTCTTTTCTAGTTGTCTTTTTTGGTATATACAAAAAAAAAAATGAAAAGCACATTTTTTTGGCTGATTTTTCCCTCGGGAGATTGAAAAAAAGGTTGAAAAATATATATATGTACAAAAAAAAAAGAAAGATTGACTTGTTTTTTTTCTTTGACCGAAATTTGTGATTTTTGGCGCTTAAAATTGGACACGTCATTTTGGCGGGAAAAACGTACCAAAAAAGGTTTCAAATTCGCCGTGATTTTTGACCCGAAAATTGAACACTGAGTGGTTTTTTGTGTGAATCTAATTAATTTGAAATTTGATTCTGTTCTTTTCAGGAAAAATCAAATTTCAAATTGGAACGAATTAGAATTGAACATTTTTGGAAAATTTCCAATAATGGATAACGTGGATTTTTTTTTCTAATTTTTAAAATTCGGCGTGGATTTTTCTTCCACGTGAATACTCTAGAAATTCTCAATTTTCACGTGGATTTGAAAAAATTTAAAAATCCACGTGAAATTTCCTTTAATTTTTAAAATTCGCGTGGATTTAAAAACAATTTCCAACTTTCACGTGGATTTAAAAATATTACTAAAATCCACGTGAAATTTTTAATGATTTTTAAAATTTTGCCTGAAAATTCCCAACTTTCACGTGATTTTTTTTGATTTTAAAAATCCACGTAAATTTTTATTTTAACTTCTTACCTCCACCTGAATTTTCAAATATTACTAAAATTTGCCTAATTTTTTGAAAAATAATTTCACATTCATGTTTTTCAGAATCTTCAATTTCTACGTGAACTTTTTTTTGATTTCAAAATGTCACGTGGATTTTCAAAATAGTTTCCAAAATCCACGTGAATTTTTGAAAAATTCCATTTTTACGTGGATTTTTCAGAATTTCCAAATCAAATTTCATTTTTTGTGAAGCCAAAAGTTGATATTTAAAAATCCAAGTTTATTTTTCATTTAATTTCTCTGCGCCTCCTAGACACTTGCACTATTTCTCTCTCTCTCTCTTTTTTTCAAAATATTTCAAACATAATGCACATTTTTATGGACTTCATATTTATGTGAACATTTTTGGAACATTTTTCTCGAACTTTTTTTTGTATACTTTTTTTGTATACCTAGAGGTCTTCTAAAGTATGGTAGAAAAAAATCAAAAAGCAAAAAAAAAAAATTAAATTAAAACCCAATCCATTTTTCACTCTCCATTGACCTCGAATAGCTTTTTTTTGCGAGCGCGTAGACAATGAAAAAAATTAGATTTTTTTCTCCATTCCACTAAATTATATATTTTACTCGCTTTTTTATCTGAACATTTTTTTCTCGAAATTTTTTTCCGCCCAGTTTTTGTCATTAATAATTCACAATGTTTTGAGATTGAAAAAAGTTCGAAATTTTTCACCTGTTTTTTCAATTATCGATTTTTTATCTGAAATTTGTCTTACGCCAATTTTTCACATTAAAAAATGTTTAAAAAATTCACATTTTAAAATAAATAAAACATTTTTACAATTTCAAAATGTGAAATTTTTTTTGAAATGTTGAAAATATTTCACATTTCAAAATTTTTAATTTTAAAATGTAAAAAAAATTTCACGTTTCAAAACGTACAAATTTTTTAAATTTAAAAATTAAAAAATATTTTAAATTGTAAAATGTAAAAAAATTTCACATTTCAAAATATTTTTTCAAATTGTAAACTGTAAAAAAAACTCTCATTTCAAAACATTTTTTTTTAATTTTAAAATGTAAAAAAATTTCACGTTTCAAAACGTACAAATTTTTTAAATTTAAAAATTAAAAAAATATTTTAAATTTTAAAATGTAAAAAAAATTTCACGTT
This sequence comes from Caenorhabditis sp. 38 MB-2015, assembly GCA_900536415.3. Lineage (NCBI taxonomy): Eukaryota > Metazoa > Nematoda > Chromadorea > Rhabditida > Rhabditidae > Caenorhabditis > Caenorhabditis quiockensis. Next base: position 4,891 of record LR550077.1, read on the forward strand.
TCAAAGGGTAAAAAAAATTCACATTTAAAAACGTACAAAATTTCTCACATTTCAAAATGTAAAAATTTTTTTTTTAATTTTAAAATGTAAAAAAATATTTCACGGTTAAAATTTTTTTTTTAAATTTCACATTTTAAAACGTACAAAATTTTTTACATATTGAAAATTTGAAAAAAAGTACATTTCAAAACGAAAAAAAAGTTTTATATTAAAAATGTTTAAAAAAATCACATTTTAGAACGTGAAAATATATTCACATTTTAAAAACGTACATAATTTTTCACAATTTAAAATGTAAAAAAAAAATTCACATTTTTAAACCAACAAATTTGTTCAACTTTTAAAAATGTAAAAAAATGTTCACGTTTCGAAGTGTAAAAAAAAATTACATTTCAAAATGTAAAAGTTTTCACATTTAAAAATTTAAAAAATAGTTTAAATTGTAAAATGTAAAAAAAAAATTTACATCTCCAAACGTACAAAATTTTTCAAACTTTAAAAATGTTAAAAAATTGACATTTTAAAATGTTCAAAATTTTCGCAGATCAGGTTTACCCTCAATAATTTTAACCTTCAGATTTAAAAAATGTCAATTTTTGTTTTTAAAGTTCCCCTCCCATTTTAACTCATCAATAATTCACCTTGTTTTTTTTCCCTCAAAAAGTTCCAAACATTTTTCACCTGTCACATATGTATTTTATCGATTTTCCCCTCTGAAACTCAGTGTCAAAATATACCACTTCTATTCTTTTCCAAAAAAAAAAAAATTAGCACCATTGTTTGGCGTGTCTACTTCCTTTTCTCCCTCTTTTTCTGTGTCTAAAAATAAAAAAAAACAAAAAAAAAATATGTTTACTCGCAAATTTTTCACTTTTTCACTCGAATTTTGCAGAAGAAGACACTAGGCCAACAAAAGTGCTTCAAATGTGGACGATATAGCATGAAAAATTTGGTTTATTATCTCATTTTTATCATTTTCAAGGTTCATGTCGTGTTTTGGTGAGTTTTCACATCGCCCTGTAGGAATCTAGATCTTTTTTTATTGTAGCCTACATACAGTAGCTATCTAAAATTTGGACATGGTTGGGAAAATGAGCATAACTCGGCTCAAATTGATCCGTTTGACATCATATTTTTCAAGATTGTACTTGAACGTGTAGGCATTGTGCTCCAGGTCCCGTAGAACGATATCTGAAAAATGAAAATCTGAAAAAATTTTCTGAAAATTTGAATTTTATGAAAAAATGTTTTTGTGCCAATAGGGTCTTGATTGGTAGAAACTCTTTCTGAAAAATTTTTTTGAGGAAAAAAAATATTTTTTAGACCGTTAATACATTGAAATTTGGGACATTAAAAAATTTGTTGAAAAAAAAAAACAATTTTTTTTGGTAATTCGGAAATTTTTTGCATTGATACTTTAAAATAAAATTTGAAGACATATTTTAGAAAATCTACAAATTTTGAAATTTATATATTTTTTCAGAAAGAAAATATTTATATTCGAAAAAATAAATTTGAAAAATCTTTGTAGATCCAATCTAGAGAGACCTTTTTTCTCTAAAAAAGGAAATTTTCAGAAATTGTTTTAAGATTTTTATTTTTCTGAAAATCGTTTTACAAAAACTGGAGCACATTGCTCATAGCCTCGAGCTCAATTTTAAAAAATATGAAGTCAAACGGAGCAATTTGAGCCAAGTTATGCTCATTTTCTCAACCATGTCCAAATTTTAGATCACTACTGTATCTAAACTACAATATACAATAAATCTAGATTTTTTCGCTACTGTATATACTATACTGTGATGTACATTAGGTGTATACAGTAATCTAGGCCTCTACTATACTCTAGTCACGTTTTTCTAGCATCAATATAAAACGAGGTCTAATCTCATCGGGTCCATGCTCGTTGCCACTTCCCAAATCGTTGGATTTTCGGATATTTTGTCAAACCGATTATCATAATGTGAGTTATCTCTATTATATTTTCCCAAAAAAAAACACATTCTTGGATCTAGTCATCATACGTATGTGATCCTGGTGGGATTCTCTCGCGCACCGAAATCGAAATGCTCCACGAAACTGTGGACAAATTGAACATGACATCTTGTTTCTGCACATCGCGCAGTTGTTCACCGGGTGTACGCATCGCTATTCTCCTTCTTCCGTCGATCAATTGGCAAAGTATTCAAGAGTGTGACCCCCTGATCCCACCTTCTTCATCAATTTCACATTCTACCATTATTTATGCACAATTGTTGTCTGATAGGTGGAAGAGCCATTGTGATTATGATGTTATTTTTGTGTATTTTCAAAATTTGCAAACTGGTCTGAGGACTCCGCTACTTATACCAATGTTTGGGTGAGTGAATAGCCTGAAAATTTGTGTACAACATCTGAATGTATAGATCGAAAATTTGAGTGCAGGATATAGATCTATAGCTCAAACTGGATTTAGGTTTATATCTCAAGTAGTTTGGTGCATGATCTGGATCGATTGCCCAAAAATTTGATAATATGATATAAATCTAACAATTAAATTTATGGGATCTAAAAATATACGTTAAAAAAATTAATTAATTAAGCAAATGATATGGAAATAAAGTTCAAAAAAATTTTTGAGTACATTATCCTCAAAATTTTGAGTACATTATCTAGATCTCCAGCTCAAAAAATTGGATGTATAGTCCAAAAAAATATCTAAATAGCCTTCAAAATTTAAATACATGATCTGAATTTATAGCCCGAAAATTTAAGTACAGGGTCTGAGTGTATAGAACAAAAAATTAATAACATATAACCTATAGCTCAAAAATTTGTGTGCGTGATTAAGTTTTATAGATCAAAAATTGAAGCACATTGTCTGGAAATGAACCTTTCAAATTTTAGTACAAGACCTGGATGTAAAGCTCAAAAAATTAACACAATCTGGATGTATAGAACAAAAATTTGAATACCAGATCTGCATGTATACATAGATCAAAAACTAAGTACCAAATCTGGATGTGATCTGGACTTTTAGCTCAAAAAATTTGTGTGCATGATTCAGACATACAGATCAAAAATTTGAAAACCAGATCTGCATGTATACATAGATCAAAAACTAAGTACCATATCTGGATGTGATCTGGACTTTTAGCTCAAAATATTTGTGTGCATGATTCAGACATATAGATCAAAAATTTGAAAACCAGATCTGCATGTATACATAGATCAAAAACTAAGTACCAAATCTGGATGTGATCTGGACTTTTAGCTCAAAAAATTTGTGTGCATGATTCAGATATATAGATCAAAAATTTGAAAATCAGATCTGCATGTATACATAGATCAAAAACTAAGTACCATATCTGGATGTGATCTGGACTTTTAGCTCAAAAAATTTGTGTGCATGATTCAGATATATAGATCAAAAATTTGAAAATCAGATCTGCATGTATACATAGATCAAAAACTAAGTACCAAATCTGGATGTGATCTGGACTTTTAGCTCAAAAAATTTGTGTGCATGATTCAGACATATAGATCAAAAATTTGAAAACCAGATCTGCATGTATACATAGATCAAAAACTAAGTACCATATCTGGATGTGATCTGGACTTTTAGCTCAAAAAATTTGTGTGCATGATTCAGACATATAGATCAAAAATTTGAATACCAGATCTGGATACAGAGCTTGAAAAATTCAATCTACAAGATCTCGATGTATAGACCAAACAATTTAGTACATGATCTATATCTATAGCCTGAAATTTAATGTACACTAGATCTAGATTTATAGCTTAAAAATTTGAGTGCATGATCTAATGATCCAGTTCTTCTGCTCAAAAATTCGATGTATAGGATCTGGATCTATTATCCACCATTTGGGCACATGATTGGAATGTTTAGTCCAAAAATTTATATACAAGATCTAGATCTATTTCAGTACATGGTCTGGATCTACAATCTAGGTCTATGTCCCAAACCTAAATTTATCCGTGTTCTAATTTTTGTTTCAAATTTTGAGCAAGAAGTAGATAATTTTTAGACTTTGAATATAGACAGATTTTGAACATATTTTGACCCATACAATTTTCGGTTCCGAGTAAATAACATGTTCCAGTGATCACTGGCCGCACCTTCGTCGCTTCTCGATCCCCATCGTCACCTCTCCCCGCGAGCCCACCCTCACCTCTCTCCAAAACGCCATCTCCCAAGCGAGCCGTCTCATCCAAGTCGACTCCACCCCCGCCCACGCCGCCATTCCCCGCTGGGCTCTCGCATTGGGTGGATGTATGTTGAGTGTGGTGGTGGCCGCCATCTACATCGCCAATTGCATCACCCAACGAATCGGTCAACGTGCCAACCAGAAATCGGCGATGAATCCGAAACGGGCGGAAAAGTATCGAGCCGGGTTTGGTGGCGGGGTGATGATGAATAATGGTGGACAAAATGGGGCGAATAACAAGAAGAAGTCGGTGATGATGTTCAGAACGTTCTCAAAGTCGTCGAAAACGGCTAATAATAATAATCGTTTATGATTTGAAAAGAGCAAGAATGAATCTTTTATCGGGTAGTGAGAAAATAATGCTTAGACAGTAGTGTATCGAATTATTTTGAGCTATTAGTCAAAATTTAATCAGTAACGCGCGCTCTATTGATAATTTCATATAATTTGAATTCAAATAGAAATTTTTGACTGGTTTTGATATCAGAATCGAATTCTATGGGTCAAAATTCGAGTTCTTAAATTTGTTTAGCCGTTTAGAAGTTTTAAAGATTATTTTTCTAACAAAAACATTTTGTAGGTTTGAAAAACTAAATTTCACAAATACTAGTGGGATCTTTCAAAGCGAACAATAGGAATTTTTTTTTATTTTTCGGGTTTCTAAGAATCAACCGGTTCTCAGAAAAATCACCAGGTTCCCTAAAAAAGCTACCGGGTTCCCATAATAATCTACCGAATTTCCCCCAAAAAAAATTTTTTGAATCGAAAAAACCCATTTAAAATCCCTCCCTTCACGACGCGAAATTGCACACATCTTTAAGGAGGGGTCCCATAATTTTTTTCTGGGGTACCAGTAGTGCCCTGAACCCATTTGCCAAGTTTGGTTAGCTTAAATTTTTTGGTTCCCGAGATATGCGTCTGGGGTAGGTTTATTTGTAGTGTCCCCCTATAATTTACATTTTAATGCCTAGGGGGTGACTAAGGTTAAGGAGGGGTCCCATAATTTTTTTCTGGGGTACCAGTAGTGCCCTGAACCCATTTGCCAAGTTTGGTTAGCTCAAATTTTTTGGTTCCCGAGATATGCGTCTGGGGTAGGTTTGCGTCCCCCTATAATTTACATTTTAATGCCTAGGGGGTGACTAAGGTTAAGGAGGGGTCCCATAATTTTTTTCTGGGGTAACAGTAGTGCCCTGAACCCATTTGCCAAGTTTGGTTAGATTAAATTTTTTGGTTCCCGAGATATGCGTCTGGGGTAGGTTTATTAGTAGCGTTCCCCAATACATTACATTTTAATGCCTAGGGGGTGACTAAGGTTAAGGAGGGGTCCCATTATTTTCTTCTGGGGTACCAGTAGTGCCCTGAACCCATTTGCCAAGTTTGGTTAGCTTAAATTTTTTAGTTCCCGAGATATGCGTCTGGGGTAGGTTTATTAGTAGCGTCCCCCTATAATTTACATTTTAATGCCTAGGGCGTGACTAAGGTTAAGCAGGGGTCCCATAATTTTTTTCTGGGGTACCAGTAGTGCCCTGAACCCACTTGCCAAGTTTGGTTAGCTTAAATTTTTTAGTTCCCGAGATATGCGTCCGGGGTAGGTTTATTAGTAGCGTTCCCCTATAATTTACATTTTAATGCCTAGGGGGTGACTAAGGTTAAGGAGAGGTCCCATAATTTTTTTCTGGGGTACCAGTAGTGCCCTGAACCCATTTGCCAAGTTTGGTTAGCTTAAATTTTTTGCGTCTGGGGTCACCGTGTTCTAGCTCTTGTAATGATGCATATTCTTTCTAAATTGTCAACTTGATGCCTCATGACCCCCAAAACCTAAATTCATATGTTTCTAGGCTTTTTAGGATATTTTAGGATCACCA
>LR550078.1:0-62263 GCA_900536415.3 Caenorhabditis sp. 38 MB-2015
TTTTTTTGCAGGTTTTGAATGAATCATGGCGGGTAGAAATCATCAGGGAAAGTAAGTCAAAAAAAAAAAAATTTTATCGAAAAAAACATATTTTTTGTAATTTTTAGCGTGCCTAGCAGCTCATCTGGTCCAGCTCAAAATTATCAGACATTTAGTGATGAAGAGGATGAAAACTACAGTAATCTGCCTCCAGAATATGGTCCCTTTGATGAGGTTGAGCCGTTGATTGAGCCGGAGAAACCGATGAAGATTCGGACGCTGGTGACGGCGGTTGGATTGACCATTTTGGTTTTCACACTTTTGATATCGACTGTGGCTTTTGCTTCGCTTTATTTTCATCTGGTTTCACAGGTTAGTTGTGCATTTTTTGAGCTCTAAAATTTTTTATGAAAATTATGACTTCAGAGTGAAAAAATTCGACATTTTCTAGATTTTTAGCGCTTTTTTCATTTCTATATTTTTTATGGCCATTTTCAATAATTTTTTAGGACCAGTTTTTCTATTTTTGAAGTTGTTGAAATTTAATGGCTCTAGTAATGGAAAATTCGAGATTTTCCGGATTTTTTTTTAAAGTTCTCAGTAATTTCTATTTTTTTTTAGTACTAGTTTCAGAAATTTAAGTGTTTTTTAAATCCAGTTTTTCAATTTTTTAAGTTTGTAAAAGTTTATATGGCTTCAGCTTTGAAAAACTCGAGCTTTTCCGGATTTTTTTTTGGATTTCAGTTTTTCCTAATTTTTTGAATTTAATTTCTCATTGTTTGAAGTTCCTGGACTTTATATGGCTCCTGTTTTTCAAAATTCGAAATTTTCCGGATTTTAGCGCTTTTTTCAGTATTTTTTGCATTTTAATGACTATTTTCAGACCTTTTCGCATATTTTTGAATCCAGTTTTTTAGTTTTTGAAGTTCCTGGACTTTATATGGCTCCTGTTTTTTGAAATTCCAGTTTTTCCGGATTTTTTGGACTTTCAATTCTTATGCATTTTTTATCACTGTTTTTGAAATTTTTCGCATATTTTGAAACCGTTTTTTCAATTTTTGAATCCAGTTTTGAAGCTTTTGACGTTTATGAATTTTATAGTTTCAGTTATCAAAAAAAAATTTTTTCGGGATTTTCTGGGTTTTCAATTTTCTATATTTTTTGAAGTCTGGTTTCAGAAATTTTCGCATTTTTTGAATTCAATTTTTCACTGTTTGAAGTTTGTGAAATTTGATGTCTCTAGTTTCAAAAAAACTTCTAAATTTTCCTGATTTTTTTCTGGTTTTGACACTCGAATTTGGAAATTTCACAGTTTTTTCTAATGTTAAAATTGGAACCTGAAACTTCCTGAATGTTTTAAAAATCTGAAACTTCAGGGCTTTCTGCAATTTTTCTTGCTCCTAGGTTCCAATTCTTCAGAAACATTGAAAATTTGAAGATTTTTTGGTCAATTTTTAAAAAATGTTCTTTTGAAAACTTTCGGACTTCAAAAATTGATCATTTACAGCTCTATTTCTAAGAAAAAAAATTAAAATTTCGAAAATTTTTTGGCCCTCAAAAAAAGATTTTCTAGTTATTAAACCTGTACGTCCAAAACTTGGATTTTTGGCTCCAATTTTTAACGTGAAATTCACTCAATTTTTCTATGTCAAAAAATGGAACCCTGTAAACTCCTGGTTTTGTGTACTTCAGGTACATATCTCTGAAAAATCCGAAATTTTCAATTTCCCCTATTTTCGGTCCCAAAATACCCCATTTTCCAGAACAACGCGCATCTTCCTCGATGGCCAAAACCCTCTATCTCACCTCTCGGAAAATATTCAAAAGCAGCCGTGGCGGCCGACAATGACCTATGCTCGGAAATTGGTCGAAATATCCTATTACGCGGCGGAAACGCCGTCGATGCCGCAGTTTCTGCGCTTTTCTGTATTGGTATTATGGATACACATTCAGCCGGATTAGGAGGTGGTCATTTTATGACTATTTATAATGCGTAAGTCCAAAAGTCCAACATTTCGTTCTCAACATCTTGTAGAGCACAAAATTCTGCACAAAAACTTTCTTACAGTACACCTCAATTCTCGTGGTGGGACCCAGAAAATCAAGTTCAAAAAAATAGGATATTTTTCCCGCCAATTCTCCGGGTCTCGTCGCGAAAATCATGATACGATGTGAAAAAGTTTTCCGACCAGAATTTCGAGCTCTACAAGATCATATAACAATCATCAAAATTCTAACTTTGAAGGTATATGTTCCTTTAAAAATTTCTTGGCCTTTGCCAATCTGGTTATCATCATCTTGTAAAACACAAAATTCTGTACAAAAAACTTCATTACAGTACATCTCAATCTTCGTGATGGGACCCAAAAAAACAGCTTCAAAATCATATTTATGTTTCCCGCCAATTTTCCGGGTCTCGACGCGAAAATCATGCTACGGTGTAAACTAGTTTTCTGACCAGAATTTCAACCCCTACAATATCCATTAGAGTTTGTCATGTTTTGAATTTTAAAAGTGTATGTTTCTTGAAAATTTTCTCAACTTTTTGCAACGTGGTCAACTTCGTCTTGTAGAGCACAAAATTCTGCACAGAAACTTCTATACAGTACTCCTTAATTTTCGTGGTGGGACCCAGAAAATCAAGTTAAAAAAAATGATTTTTTCCCGCCAATTTTCCGGGTCCCATCGCGAAAATCATGATACGGTGTAAACTAGTTTTCTGACCAGAATTTCAAGCTCTACCACATCCACTAATTTTTTACAGTACCACCAAGTCATGTACAGTAATCGATGCCCGCGAAGTTGCCCCTCTTGACGCCACAGAAGACATGTATCGCGACAAATGGAACCAAAGTCGCATTGGATGGAAAGCCATCGCTGTTCCAGGAGAACTACACGGCCTATGGACCGAATTCGAGAAATTCGGAAGTGGAAAAGTGACATGGAAATCACTTATCGATCCATCGATCGAACTTTTGGAAGAAGGTTACCCAACTTCTCACGCCCTGGCCAAAGCCCTAAAACAAAACGAGGCCTGGATCAAAACCGAGAAAACTATGAAAAACTTTATCAATCCAACAACTGGCAAAATTTTCGAGCCAGGAGAGCAAATTAAAACTCGCAAAAATCTGCTATCCACTTTGAAACTTTTGGCGAACTCAAGTGCTCCGATTCGCGATTTTTACGAGGGCGAAATCGCGCGTCAAATCGTCGAGGAGTTCCGCGCGAACGCGGCGATTTTGCGCGCGGAGGATTTGAAGGCTTATCGATCGATAATCTATGAAAGTGGACAAGTGATAAGGACGAGTTTGGGTGGCGGGAAAATGGTGTGCGGACCACCTCCACCATCGGGAAGTGCTGTGGCGCAGGCGATTCTCAGTGTTATGGATGGGTGAGTACTGTATAGATTGATTTCGCGGTAAGACCCGGGAGTTTATTTTCCCGCCAATTTTATTGGTCTCGTCGCGAAAATCGAGATATGGTGTGAAAGAGTTTTCTTATCAGAATTTAAAGCCCTACAGGATCATATAGGTATCATGAAAATTTGTAACTTAAAAAGTACATGTTCCTTTAAAATAGCATCTCGTAGAGAACAAAGAACTCTTCTACAGTATACCTTGATTTTCTCGTTGAGACCCAGAAAACCAGGTTTTGAATCACATATATGTTTCCCACCAATTTTCCGACTTTGTGGAACGTGATTAGCATCATCTTGTAGAGCATCAAATTCGGCACAAAAAACTCGTCTACAGTACACCTCAATTTTCGCGTTGAGACCCAAAAAATCAGGATAAAAAAAACGGATATTTTTCCCGCCAATTTTCCGGGTCCCATCACGAAAAGGAAGATATGGTCTAAAAGAGTTTTCTTATCAGAATTTTGAGCTATACAAGACCATATAAGTATCATCAAAATTGTAACCTTAAAGGTATATGTTCCTTCAAAATTTTATCAACCTAAGGCATTCATCATCTTGTAGAGCATCGAATTCTGCACAAAAAACTTCATTACAGTACACCTCAATTTTCTCGTTGAGACCCAAAAAATCATGTTCAAAAAAATTATATTTTTCTCGCCAGTTTTCTGGGTCCCATCGCGAAAATCGAGAAAAAGGTTTTCTATTCAGAATTTTAAGCTCTACAAGACCATATAGGTATCATCAAAATTGTGACTTTTAAGGTACATGTTCCTTTAACATTTTTTCAACCTAAGTTATTCATCATCTTGTAGAGCATCGAATTCTGCACAAAAAACTTCATTACAGTACACCTCAATTTTCTCGTTGAGACCCAAAAAATCATGTTCAAAAAAATAATATTTTTCCCGCCAATTTTCTGGGTCTCATTGCGAAAATCGAGATATGCTGTAAAATAGTTTTCTTATCACAATTTTAAGCTCTACAAGATTATATAGTTATTCTCAAAATTGTAACTTTGAAGGTACATGTTCCTTTAATATTTTCAACCTAACATTATTATCATCTTGTAGAGCACAAAATTCTGCACAAAAAACTTATCTACAGTACTCCTTAATTTTCGCGTTGAGACCCGAAAAACCAGGTTCAAAATCACATTTATGTTTCCCGCCAATTTTCGGAGTCTCAACTTTAATATTACATGTTCCTTTAAGATTTCCTTTACGTTTCATTATCACAATCTTATAGAGCATAAAATTCCGCACAGAAAACTTCATTACAGTACACCTTGATTTTCGTGGTGGGACCTAGAAAATCAAGTTCTAAGTCATATTTATGTTTCCCGCCAATTTTCGGGTCCCATCACGAGAATCGAGATATTATGTAAAAGAGTTTTTCGACCAGAATTTTGAGCTCCACAAGATGAAAACAAACTTGTAACCTTAAAGGTACATGTTCCTTCAAGATCAGGTCTCGACGCGAACATCAACAAATCATCCTTCCAGATACTCCTACTCGAACCTCACCACCTTTGACAAAATCGCCACCATCTATCACAACTTTATCGAGGCCAGCAAATTTTCATACGCCGCGCGAAGTTGGCTCGGCGACCCGAAATTCGTCGCAAACGCCACCGAAATCGCCAAAAATATCACGTCACCAGAGTGGGCCAAATGGGTCAGGTACTGTAGTTCAACCAGGAGTACTGTAGCAAAAACAACCATTATTTTAGAAGTCTGATCACTGACAAGACACACAATGATTCGTATTATGGTGGAAGTTTTGAGGCGCCACCTCAGGACCATGGAACGACACATGTGTCAGTTATTGATGCTGATGGCAACGCCGTATCGGTCACATCAACTATCAATTTGTAGTGAGTTTTACTCTAGCCGTCTGCGTCTCTGACATCTCTCTATCTCTAGTTGTTTAGCTGTCTGCGTCTATGACTTTTTTCTCTAGTTCTCTACGTCTCTTACTTATCACACTGTCTAGCCTCTCTTCCGATATCTAGCTGTCTGCGTCTCTGACTTCTGTTTATCTTTAGTTGTCTGCGTCTCTTACTTATTACACTGTCTAACTCCTCTTTTTCGTTTGTCTCTAGCTGTCTGCGTCTCTTACTTCTCTCTCTCTCTCTCTCGTTGTCTAGCTGTTTGCGTCTCTGACTTCTCTCTATCTCTCGTTGCCTGCGTCTCTTATTTCTCTCTCTCTCTTTGTCTAGCCGTCTGCTTCTCTTCATCTCTAGCTGCCTGCGTCTCTTACTCATCACACTGTCTAAATTCTCAACTTCTACCTTTTTAGCTACCTGCGTCTCTATGAACTTGGCTAACAAAAATATCTTTCGTATTTTCTACACATTTCTCAAGATTTCACGTATTTTCTAAACATATCAGAACATTTTGGTATATTTCTCCACTTTTCTGAACATTTTCAGGTTTTCTGAACATCTCAAGGCATTTCTCAACATTTTTCTTATTTTCTGAACATTTCGAGACGTTTCTGAACATTTTGGTATATTTTTCGTCTTTTCTTAACAATTCTCAACACTTTAAGGCATTTCTCCACTTTTCTGAACATTTTAGGGCATTTCTCTACTTTTCTTGACATTTCTCAACATTTTACGTATTTTCTAAACATGTCTGATCATTTTCAAAAATATTTCTCCACTTTTCTGAACATTTTGAGACGTTTCTGAACATTCTGAGATATTTTTCGTCATTTCTGAACATGCGTCATCATTTTGAATAATTTCTTCACTTTTCTGAACATTTCAAGGCATTTCTCAACATTTTACGTATTTATAAACATATCTGAACATTTTGAGACGTTTTTCCACTTTTCTAAACAATTTTCGTCTTTTCCGATTAAAAACCTGTTTTCCTACAAAATCAGTCAAAACCTGCGTATCATATCCATCACACTCTCTCATCCCTTCCAACTGTCTGCGTCTCTCACCTAGCACGCTCTCCAACCCTCCCAAATCTTGCAGTCTCGGCGCGATGGTCTCCTCTGAATCCACGGGAATCCTGTGGAACAACGAGATGGACGACTTCTCCACACCCGGCCACCCCAATTTCTTCGGCTTCCCGCCATCTCCCGCCAACTTTATCCGCCCTGGCAAACGCCCGATGAGCAGTCAGAGCCCATTGATCATCTACGGCACCAATGAGAAGGACACCGAGCTGTTGGCGGTGGGTGGTGCGGGTGGATCGACCATCATTTCGGGCGTGGCGGGCGTCGCCCTTCACACCCTTTGGTTCAGGAAAGATGTGAAACAGGCGGTCGATCATCCAAGACTTCACAATCAGCTTCAACCTAATGAGACCTATTACGAGCCCAATTTTCCGAAGGCCTATATTCGGAACCTTCAAGAACGTGGACATCAATTGCGCCCTGTTAACAATCTTACTGTAGTCACCGTCACTCAAAAAGCGCAAGATGGTCAAATTTACGCAAATTCCGACTTCCGGAAGGGCGAAGAATCCGCTCCAGCTGGATATTAAGTACTGTACCTACAGTACCCTTTGTTATTTGTTTTTCTTTTTTAATTAATAAAGTTATATTAATTCAATTCAATTCAATTCAAAAACAAATATAATAAGAACACGTATAATTTTACAAGCAAATCGACGCGCGACGCGGTTGCGTCGCGTGTGTCGCGCAATACCTTATTGATCATTATAGCGACTGAAGAGCGCTTGTCGCGTCTTTTCCTTGTGCGACGATTCGACGCCGCCGCGAATTTTCGAGCCCGATGAGCCGAGACCGGCGCCTTGCACAAATCGTTCGGCTTGAATTGGAGCGGTGATACCTGGAAAATGGGAAAGTTGGGAATAGTTTGGATGAAAATGTGATTTTCAGACAAGTTTTGACCATTTTTAGTCTAAATTATACTATAACTCACTGAAAACCACGTTGAAAGTCAAATTTTCAACTGAATGTAATTGAAATTCGATAAAAACCAACTATATTTTTTTTTTAAACTTGGTATTATGGATCAGGGAGGTTTCAGAATTTCAGAAAATGTCATTTTCAGAGAGTTTTCAACTGAAATTCAAAAAATTTGAAATAATTTGTGCTGAAATTTGATCAATTTTGACTGACGCATGATAGTGATTTACGATTTTTGATTAGAAATCAATAATATTCAGTAAATTTAAATTAATTTGTCGAAAACCAAGATATTTTCAGTATTTTCTAGGAGTTATAGAAGGATTCTCGATACAAATAAGGAAATTTCCAGAAATTTTGGTTGAAACTGAGTTAAAAATCAAACTTTCTATTCAAATGTAACTCTAATTCGATAAAAACCAACTATTTTAATGATTTTTGAAAGAATTTTCCTCGATTTTAGAAAATCTATCATCTCATTTTAAATCCAAATTTGTCTGAAAATCACACTCTCATTTTGAATCAATAATTTTCGAAGAAAATTGGTTGAAAATTCATTTTCTTGGCACAAAAATGAGTTTTTATTGATTTTTTTGTTGATTTTCGAGATTTTCAGACAAAGGTACCTCATTTTTCAATGAATTTCAGAGTGTTTTCTCTCAAAATCCTCACCTTGTCCATGTTTTCCCACTCCTTGTCCCTCTTTCCATCCCATATTCTTCAATAGCCGATTTCCAATATTATTATCATCCAAGGGTCTCGACGCGGCATGTTCACTATCTCGTCTCATCATTTCCTCATTTCTTCCCGAATTGCCTGACATATTACCAGAATTCACGTCGAAATTGTAGCCGAATTGTTTTCGTCGTTCTTTTGCTCGATCTCGATACACGATTTTTGGCATTTCGATTTCTTTCGCATTTTTCTCTTCTTCTTCAACTGTATCAGCGAGTTCTTTTCCCCATTCAATTCGTTTTTTCTCGAGATTTGTCTGAAAATTTCTAGTTTTAACTGGGATACGAAAAAAAGAACACATCAGAGAAAAATAAGTTGTGGGAAAATGAATAAATTCGGAAACGTATTTTTCCGGCGAAATTTTTCGTGACTTTTATAATTCGACTTCCAGCGAAATCTGAATTTTTGTGGAGATTCGAAGTGTTTACTCTGGCGGGTTTTCATTTTATTTTGTTATTCAACATTTCAGGTTTTTTCTTTAAAGAACTGGCTTTTAAAGGTTCAATTTTAACAGGTTTTAAGGCATTTTCGGAACATTTTTTATCGACTTTTGTTTGAAAATTTCTTGTTTCGACTGAACAGAATGGGCTGAATCAGGCAAAAAAAGTTCAGGAAAAAGGGTACTTTTTAAATGATTATTTTTTGCAGGAGAAATTTAGAATTATTTGTACTGTAGCGGATTTTGCAGGCGATTTTTGGGTATGATCTTCGTTTTGGTTTTAAAATTTTAAATTTAGGTAACTTTGGAGTGTTTCGGTTTGATATTTCATTGAAAATATTCAGTCGTTGAATATTTGAAAATTAGACAGTAGTGAAATTATGGGAAAAGTCGGTTTTTAGTGAAGTATTCTTTCGGAAACGTATTTTTCCCGAGATTAGTTTTATCTCGATTTTCATGAAAACAGATAATGAAAAAATCGATATTTAAAAATTAAATTTCTTCCAAATGCAATGTTCAGAACTGAATTTTTGTGGAATTTCGAAGTTTTCACTCTGGCGAGTTTTCATATCCGATTTTGTTATTAAACATTTCAGGATTTTTTCGAAGAACTGGTTTTTAAAAGTGCAATTTTAACAGATTTCAAGGCATTTTCGGAAAGTGTTTGATCGACTTTTGTTTGAAAATTTCTTGTTTTGACTAGAATGCGAAAAAATGGCTGAATCAGGCAAAAAGAAGTTCTTATTTTTTGCAGGTAAATTTTTGAGTTTTTCGTATTTTAGCGGATTTTGCAGCCGATTTTTGGTATGATTTTCGCTTTGGCTTCAAAATTTGAAATTTAGGAAATTTTGGAGTGCTTCTGTTTGAGATTTTATTACAAATGTTCTTTTTCAATGTTTGAAAACCATACAATATACAAATTATGAGAAAAGTCGATTTTCAAAAACGTATTCCATCCGAAACGTATTTTTCCAAAGATTTCTCGCGAGTTTTTGAATAGCCCAAAGATTTCAAAACGAAGCCAAATTGCAACTTTGATGGTATTTAGAAATTCAAATTTTCGAAGCTTCACTTCTGTTGGATGGTTGGAAAAATCATTGAGTTTCAGGGAAAAAATTCCTTTTTTTGCAGATTTTGAATCCGACTTTGGGAAATTTTATCCTGCTAATTTGAAAAACTGAACTTCTAAAATTAATTTTTAGGTTTTAGCGGATTTTTCATTTTTATAAATGTCTGAAATTCAAGTCTCAGCATATTTTACAGCTAATTTTTGTAATTTCATTATTTTAAAAGCATTTCGTTCAAGAATTGTCTTGAAATTTTTAGCTTTTACTTTTTTTTTTTTAGTTTTAAATAGATGAGCACACAAAATAAAGTGAAAAACTATTTTTCTGAACATTTAAAACCGTTTTTTTCAGGGATTTTGTAATTTTGAAAATGAGTAAAGATTCAAATGCTTTGAAACATCGAATTTTGGCATGTTTTGGAGCCAATTTTTCGAGATTAAACTATATTTCATTTTAAGAAAATGTTACTCACCCTATGCAAATCACTCTTCTCAACATGTTTTCTCAAAACATCGACCGATGGGAATGCTCGTTTACACAATAGGCACATTTTCTTCGCCTCATCCACCAATGCTCTTTCCATCGCTTCTCTCATTTCCATAGCCGATGTTCCTCTTCTACTTCCACCTGCTCCTCCGATAATGATTTCTTCCGCATGTCCACTTCCAGGTCCCATTCCACGAACTTTGCCGGTATGTGGATCGATGTTGCCTGCTTGATCAGGGTCTTCTTCATCATCGTCGGCGAAATCCAGTGCAGAACTACTTGAAGGAGCCGAGGTCTTCTTTTTTTCTGAAAAATTCGATTTATGAGCCGAAACTATTACTTTGGAACTCTTTTACTTCATAAAAAACTAGGTTGTTTTCACAATATCACAAAAAGAGGTAGTCGGATTTTTCAAACTATACTTAATAATTTTTGCAGTCATTTTGAATTCAAATGATGTCTGAAAAATGTCGAAAATGTGTTCAAACTTCTATTTGGTGACAATTCACGTCATTTTTTGACAATTGTTGAAGTTTATTGAAAATTTTAATTCTCTATGATTATTTCTGTCGTTTTCTGCCGTTTTCTGTCAGGTTTTGAGAAATTCTGTATTTTTTTCGACAATCGTTGAGTTTCTTTGACATTTTTTACATTTTTAGACATTTCCTGACAATATTAATAATTTTACAACAATTTTTGTGAACTTCAGTGAAAGATTTCGTTTTTTTTTTGATAATATTCGCCATTCTCGGATAATTTACAAGGTTTAAAGCTGATATTGTATTTCTTTCACATTTTGTAGTCATGTAGTAACAATTGTTGTAGTTGTTTGGCAATTTTATGATCATTTTATGACAATTTTAGTCATACATAAAAAGGTCCCCTATTGACAAATTTCAGTTAAAACCCCTCCGACCCGAAAAATTTCAAAAAATTAGAACCGCTCCTAGATAATATGGTGCCGAAAAATAGGTTCTGAACTACTTTGAACGCTGAAAGGGCCATGCAAACTCTTATTAAACCAATTTTCGAGTAATAAACTATGGTAAATCAGGTTTTCTTGCTCATGGTCCCGTTTTAGTGTCTCACGAATAACATAATTAGCTGATTTTCAAAAGTTAGAACTCCTTCCACACCAAATATCCAGAAAAGTTAGAATCCCTACATAACACCAGGTGGTGCCCTTTTTATGTATGATTTTAGTCTTTATTTGACAATTTTCGTATTTTTATAACATACTCTTGTCATTTATTGACATTTGTAGTCATTTTACAACAATTTTTCGACAACTTCAGTCATTTTTGACAATTTCAGGAATTTTTGAAAAATGTCTCATTTTTTTTGACAATTTTCGAAGTTATTTGTCAAATTTTGAAGCTATTTATTATTTTTTGAAAATTTTTACTTTGTTTTCAACAATTTCCGTCATTTTTTGACAATTTTAGTCATTTTACAACACATTTGGTTGTTCTTTGAGGTTATTCGCTTCGATTCATTGCCGAAACTTTCAATTTTCAACTTTTTCTTTGAATTTCAGAAAAACGCACCACTCTGAAACACATTCCTCATCGTCTCAATCCCCTTAGGCGCCACCTTCAATGACAATTGCACTTTTTTCTTATCCTTCTCCTGTTTCTTCGCCCATTTTGCCATATCTTTCGCCATTTCGGCCGCCGTTTTCGGTCCATCATCTTTTTTTGGAACTTCTATCTCCGACACATCCTCTTCATCATCTATGTCCTGAAGAGCCGCCGCTGCAACTGGCTGCGGAATCGGCTGAACTGCTGATTGTTGTTGTTGTTGTTGCTGCTCGGCAGCATTTTGGCTCTCCTCCACAGCAAAATATGTTTGATATGTCGCATCCCATGTGCACCATTTTTTGGCTTCATTATTATAATAATATCCCGTTTTCTGATCGTAGAAGAAGTTAGTAATCGGGTCCAAATAATATCCAGAATTGGCATCGGGCAAAAAATGCATTGGATTCGGCGGTACATATCTGGGAAATACACCCCTTGGCGTTGGCGTAATGCCAATAATCCCATTTTTGGGTTGTTCCTGTTGTTGTTGTTGCTGTTGTGGTTGTTGTTGCATTTGTGTCATAATTGGTGGGCCGCCCATGTTGGGTGGTGGAACGCTGAAATTCGGGGGAGGCATCATTCCGGGTGGTGGCATTGAGGTCGACATCATTTGTTGACATTGGTTGGAGGCTTGACGGACTGCGTGCGCTTTGGCGAGAGCGGCAGCGGCGATTTCCGGACCGGTTACTGGAGATTTTTTTTTAGTTGGGTTTTTGGGAGTTTCTCAGGGAGGGGGGGGACTTACGATTGCCTTGGAAAGGTCCTTGTTGTTCAGGCACCGCTCCTTGTGTTAACATTTGCATTTGTTGTTGAATTAGGCGAGACATCGAATCGCGACAATATGAAACTTGGACTGGAAAAAAAAATTAATCTTGTTATTGCTAGACTTGAAGCCTGAATTTTCAGAATTTTCCACGCAAAATTTGAAATATGGATATTTGGTGCTAACGTTTTAACCTCTAAATTCGCTTTAGTCAAGTTCTAATTTTTCTGAATCTTTTTTGTTGAAGGGGTTCCAACTTTTGAAAAACAGCTAATTCGTGGGACTCAAAAAATGGACAATGAGCAAGAAAACCTGATTTACTACAGTTTATTACTTGAAATTGGTTTATTAAGAGTTTTCATGGCCCTTTCAGCGTTCAAAGTAGTTCAGAACCTATTTTTCGGCACCATATTATCTCAAATGTAACATTTTGCAGCAAAAAAGTCCGTTTTTGAGGGGAGTGGTTCCAATTTTCAAGGGTTTTTTCACGTTGGAGGGGTTTTAACATCAGTTTTCCAATGGGGGACCTTTTTATGTATGTCTCTAATGGTGAAAGAGTTTCAAAACTTTGATATTGAGCACTAAAAGTTGGAATGTGTATTGTGCTCTTTGAAATTTCTACAGCTTGGTGCGAAAATGTGGAATTCTGAAAAATAATCTTCGAACACTGATGTTGGTTGCCAATATTTGAAATTTCATTATTTTTTTTGCTTTGAAATCCAGAATTTAGGCTTTGAATGCTGAAACCAGAACTTTTCGAGGTTCACAATTAGGTTTACTTTGGAGTTTTACGCTAAAGTTTGAATATTCTTTAAGTTTAAGATTTTTCAAACATTATCCAGAAGTTCCTCAGTTCAAATTTTAAAATTATGATTCTTGAAATTCTTCCAACTGAATTTGTTTCAGACATAAATTAGTCAGAGAAAATTTTTTGAATTTCTCATTCTGGACGGAAAAATCGTTCGAAAGTGAGAAAATTAAGATTGAAACCAGAACTTTTCGAGCCTTAAACTTGAGATATGATTTTTTAATCCAAAAATCTGTATATCGATTTTGAGCTAGTTTTGGATGGCTTCAGAGGATTCAGATTTTTACCTGGTTCACCTAGAAGATTTCTAACTTTATTTTCGATAGTTTTTGTCAATTTTTCTATCTAAACCTATGAATTCTTGGTTTTCTCCAGATTTACATGATAAACTGGACTAAAATGTAGCTCCGAAATTCTCGGTAAACTTTTGAAGGTTCTAAATTTCAAAGGTTCAAATTCTTGAATTCGACTCGTAAAAATCCTTCACAGGACGAGAAATACGATTAGAATCATACTTTCAGCAATTTTTGATCCAGCCTAAGACCCGGATTTTATTTTAAAATTAAATATAACAACAAGAAGAGCTCACCATCCTTGTTCTTAATCTTCAACGTCGACTTATACGTCAAATTCAACAACATGACCGCCTCATCCGTTGACTTCATTTGAAGATACGCGAATCGCTTCGATTCCGACAGTTTGATCATCGATATCGAGTTGAGACAAACCAGTGAAACCAAACTATCAAAAACTGTCGTGTTTGTGCATCCTTCAGGGAGTCCACGAATAAGTAATGTATCACATGGTGTGACTCCAACCATGTGAACTCCTTGTTTTTCAAGCTCCATTGATTGCTCTTTCGAGATATCGCATTTGAAGCAGCTCTTTCGCTTCACAAAGTTGTTCATTGAGCACTAGAAAATATTTTATCTTTTATAGCTTTTAGGAGCTTTTATCACTTACATGAGCACAAATCCAATCATCCCCTTCATGCCCACTTCCATGTCCAAGAGCTGGATCTCCTCGCGCATATTCGGCCATAACTCGCCGCCCATCTTCCAACGTCAATATCCCCTGAAATCAATATTTTCAGCATTTGTAATGCTCCTAATTATAGTACCTTGTTCTCCTGCATGAAACTTTGCGCAGTTGGTGTATCGGAAAACTCGACGAAGGCGAATGTTTTGATCAATTTCGTTTTATTATCATATTTCGTGTTTGTTCGAACATCTTGGGGTAAATAGCCGCATTTTCCGAAGGCGAATGTGATCTGAAAATAAAAAAATTGTTAGATGATATTATGAAAATCTAGTACCTTTGCATTATCCACGTCGTTTGGCATGTTTAAAAGCGCTAACTTGTTGCATGGAATTCCCCAGTCCATTTTGTCAGCGTTCTGGAAAAATTTTAAGATTGAAATAGGCTAAAACTGAAGTTTCAAGAATTTCAAGCTTGACTTCGGTTTGAGAATATCTACCAAAATGAACCAAGATTTTTAAGAATTCTAAATTATATCATATGACAGATCTAGAGACGCCAAATAAGATTCTATAATCAATTTTCGCGAATATTTTCTCTAAATAGAGTTATCAGGTTATCCAAGTTCTATGAAATTGTTTATAATTTTAGATAAACCCTCTAGAAAGGCGCATAACTTTTCAAACCGGGATCGGTGAACATTTTTGAAATGTTCCTAAAAATATTTAGCTTCAATAAATATGATGATAAAATTCGAAATTCACCAAAACTTGCCACAATCCAAGGTTTTAACAGTAGAATTTTTTGTAAATTTTTTTTAATTTTTGATTTGAAGTTTTCCAGTAATTTTTTCATGTCTAGGAACTCTTTAGTACCTCCAGCTTGATTAAAAAATGTAGCTCAAAGAGAAGTTTGAGTTTTTTCAGCTCAAAATTTTGTGATTTACAAAAATGGTTTTCAGCTATACTTTTCAGTGTCTCAAGATCTTTATTTCTAAACCATAATTTCAGCTTTTTCGAAGAAATACTTCGGCAAGAAGCTTCCGAATAATTTTCAGATTGAAAATCAGAATTATTGAGGATCTTGTTTCGACTTCATAGATAAAAATGTAAATTTTCCTTTCTTTGTGCATTTTTTAAAAAATTATAGGGGGTTTGTTCTTCAAGGCGCAGTTTTTTGTGGTGGTCCTAGTTTGAATTCTAGCATTCTCACGATCAAACTGACAATTTCTATTTAACTTTTTTCAAAAGCACAAGTTTTAAAGAAAATCTTATAGGAAACTGTTTTTCCTTAAAGTTTATCGGAGATTTTAGGATGCTGAACAAGAATCTGTGGTCAGTTTTAGTAGATCTTCTCTGCCAAAATTTTATTTTTCAAGTTTTACGATTGGCTCTAATTTTTTGATGCGGAAAGGAATCATTTTTACAGCAAATCCTGTATTTTATTTGCCAAAGATTTATCACATTAGTTTCACTAAAAAGGTTGACGCATAATTTTGGCAGGTTCTTGTTCAGCTTCTCAATATTTAGTGCCAAATACACATATTACTAAATTCTCGAAAAAAAAAATGTTTCGAGAAATGTTTCAAACTTTCAGCTTTAATAAGCATTGATTTTCCAGGTCTGTAATTTTTCTGCAACGTTGGAAGCAAACAAACTTTCAGAAAAAACTGAACTCACTCTGTCAGGGCTCATACTCATCGACCGCCTTCTTCCACCTCGACTACGGGATGCTCTTGTTGTTGGTGAACGACTACGACTTCGATCTAGAATCGCATCGAACATTAGTTTACTAGTTTCAAAAAGGGTTTGGGGGAAGGGTGGCTCGAGAGACCTCTTCTACTACTGTTTCGCCGATAGCGATCTTCGCGAGAGCGACTTCTACTTCGACGTCGGCGATCTCCTCCGCGTTCGCGACTTCGACTACGGGATTTGCGAGCTTCTCGCGCCCATGATGGCGATCGCGAATCGCGACGACGTCTCCGATCTTCTTCGACAACGGCAGGCGATTTTTGAAGAGTTTGCTGGACTTGTTGTTGATAGGCAGAGACTTGATGTTGTTGTTGGTATTGTTGATGATGAAACTGTTGCTTTCTGGAGATTCCGGATTAGAAAACAAGATCGAACTACATTTTCCCCGAAGATTTTTAGTTTTTCCAGAAATATTTGAACTCTATGAAGATGCTTTTGATAATGACGTAAAATCGAATTTTTCTATGATTCAAGAAAACAATATTCCCTCCTAGTTTTTTTTCCAGTGCTTACTGTTTATCCTCGTTCAAACGTTGCATAGTTTGTTGCGCATGAGCTAGTCGTGCTCGCATATCATCGCCACTTTGGTACACCTGGATCAAAATTTTGTTTTTAACTCGATTTCAACGGGAAAAATCAATAAAGTAAAACAAAACCTGTTGTTGATACTGGCTCATTCCACGTTGATCATATGGAATCTGCAAGAACAAAAACTAATTTCAATCAAGTTCAAAGGTATAATTTATCCGGATGGAAAAAACTAGAACCTCATTCGATTGCCCTTGTGAACCTGCGTTGTAATGATAAGGATGCATTTTAACTGTAATTTTAGGTGGTTTTCAATGAAATTTGAAGATGTATAAAAGCAATTTATTCAAATTCAACAAAAAATCAATTTTCAGACTGCAAAATAACATATTTTCGGTGGTTTTATGAAGAAGGCGCGGGAAAACAATAATCGAAAAAAAAGAAAATAAGCCACATGTGTTTTGCAGTAGCCTTGGGTCTTGACGCGAAGAGTTGTTTGTCGTATTTCGACACGTTGAAAATTTTTCTTTTTTTTCTTTCGTTGTTTTTTCAGCAAGATTTCACCGTTTTCAGACATTTTCATTAAATTTAAAGTATTCAGACGTGCTTAAAAGTATAAAATACCCCATAAACATGAAATTTTGCTTCCAAAAACAAAAAAAATAATTGATTTTTAAAAAAAATAAAAAAAAATTGAAT
Organism: Caenorhabditis sp. 38 MB-2015; assembly: GCA_900536415.3. Classification (NCBI taxonomy): domain Eukaryota; kingdom Metazoa; phylum Nematoda; class Chromadorea; order Rhabditida; family Rhabditidae; genus Caenorhabditis; species Caenorhabditis quiockensis. The sequence goes on from LR550078.1 coordinate 17,120, forward strand.
TTTGTGAGATTACTCAAAAATAGTTGGGAATTTAAATTTGAGAAACTGTATATTTTAAAATTAAATGTCACTGAAATTGATTATTGTCTTAAATTTAAAACAAAACTTCGTGCAGTCGTGTTTATAATTTTCTTTCTCCATTCCAAATTCTCACATTTTTTCCAGATTCGGTGCATGACCGAAGTCGACAAGCTCAACCAACTCCTCCAAGATCAGTCATATATAAACGGGTTTGTTCCATCTCTCGGTGATTTCGAAACAAAATCTCGAATCAACCCGTCGGACCTCAAAAACCGCCCGCATCTATCTCGCTGGTTTTATCATTTGAACTCATTCGAGCAGCCAAAAATGACAGTCGAAGTTGTTGAAGACCTTCCACAGCGTATTTTGGATCATCTGAACAGCGAAAATGATTTCAATTCGATTATTCTTGCTAGAAATTGGAATATTGATCATCAAAAGTTGATTGGAGCTATCAAAAGTTTGTTGACTAATGAGGGAGTTTTGAATACCAAGGACGTTACTGAGAAACGCTTCGAATTGACGAACGAAGGTACTCAAATGGCTGATGAGGGATCACATGAATTCAGAGTTTTCGAATTCGTTGGAGAAAATGGATGTCTTCAGGCGGATATTAGTGTAAGCTTCACAGATCTTTCGTTTTTTTTTTTTTTGCAATTCTAATTAACAAACATTTTTTCAGAAACAGCCATTCGGTAAAGTTGGAGTTAACAAAGCTATGGCCGCCGGTTGGGTTGCAATGGACAAATCGAGCGGAGCCGTCAAAGTCGTCCGAAAACCCGGAGTTAGCAATGTTGAAGATCTTGTTAGGAAACAATTGGAAACCTTGAGACTTGGAGGAGATAGTGTTGGTGACAAGGATAAGGCGGAGCTCAAAAAACGGAAATTAATCTCTGAAGTGAATGTTAAAGGACTTCAAGTCACCAAAGGAGAATCTTTCACAACAAGTCTAGCTAAACAAGAAGCCGATTTGACACCTGAAATGATCGCTTCTGGCTCATGGAAAGATAAAACCTTCAAAAAATACAACTTTGAGTCGTTGGGAGTTGTTCCATCTAGTGGACATCTTCACCCTCTTATGAAGGTTCGGAGTGAGTTCCGTCAAATCTTCTTCTCGATGGGATTCTCTGAAATGGCCACCAATCGATATGTTGAAAGCTCATTCTGGAACTTTGACGCGCTTTTCCAACCTCAACAACATCCGGCCAGAGATGCTCATGATACTTTCTTCGTTTCCGACCCGGCGGTTAGCACAAAATTCCCAGAAGATTATTTGGAACGTGTCAAGACTGTGCATTCCAAGGGAGGATATGGATCGGCTGGGTAAGAAAAAGACATTTTTGCTGAAATCAAGGTTGGAGAATGGAAAGCCGAATTTTTTTCATTAAACTATGTGATTAAAAAATGCAACAGTTTCTCTGTCAAAAAATATTGAAACGATCATGGGTTTCGCTAAAAATTTCACTAATTTTCCTTGATTTTCAGATACAACTACGACTGGAAACTCGAAGAAGCCCAGAAAAATGTGCTCCGCACCCACACAACCGCCGTCTCCGCTCGTCAACTATATCAATTGGCTCAAGAAGGCTTCAAACCATCCAAGCTCTTCTCAATTGACCGAGTTTTCCGTAACGAGACCCTCGACGCCACACATTTGGCCGAGTTCCATCAAGTTGAAGGTGTTATCGCTGAGAAGAATCTGAGTCTTGCTCATTTGATTGGAATCTTCACCGAGTTCTTCAAAAAGTTAGGAATCACTAATTTGCGCTTTAAACCAACGTATAATCCGTATACCGAGCCCAGTATGGAGATTTTCGCATATCATTCGGGATTGGCGAAATGGGTAGAGATTGGAAATTCGGGAATGTTCCGACCGGAAATGTTGTTGCCGATGGGTTTGCCGGCTGATGTTAATGTTGCTGGTTATGGATTATCATTGGAACGGTGCGTAATTTTTCAAAATTTAATTTTTGTCGGCAAAAGACAATTTCAGCGTTCAACTAGAACCAAAAATAGGTTTAAGAATATTTTATGCTGAAAATACAATATTTGCGATTGGAACTACTGAAAAGTTCCTTGGCATGAGAATCCCCAAAATATTCTTTCAATTCAAATAGGAAGCTGAAATGCTGGAAATACATTAAAAATTGTTCAAAATGAATAATTTAACCTAATTCAAATGGATTTCACGTGAAAAACATTACGATTCAATAAACATTTCAGAATTTTCACTGAATATAGTTTATGTTTCAGTGCTATTCTTGAGTGAAATTCAAAATTTTTCGTGTAAAATTTGCAAAAACTAAAATGCCTATTATCCAACATAACTGCCTCCCGATTTTCATTCATAAAACCACTCGATTTCTTTTTTTTCCAGCCCAACAATGATCAAATACGGCATCAACAATATTCGTGATTTGTTCGGATCAAAAATCGACCTGGAAGTTGTCTACAATACTCCAATCTGTCGATTAGACAAGTAAATTTCTATCAAAAAGTCGGTGTTTTTTTCATTCTTTCTTTCGGCTGAAAAATATTATCTATCGCTCGGTGTTTTCCATTTTTGTTGTTGTTTATTTATTTTTCGATTTGGTTAATAAATTCCCAATTTTCGCAATTTTATTTTATTTTTTCTGTGAAGTTGACCGGTTTTTGAACCGAATTTTATCTTTGAAATTTCATTTTCGAAACAAAATGAAGAATTTTGATACAGATGACAAGCAGATTGGCTCGATTATGGCAGCCAGGAAATCCGCAAAGGCGGGTGTTTTTGCCGGATTTTTGGGTGGCTGTGGTGAAGGCGCCACAGGTTGGAAGGGCGAAATTGCCCAAGAATTGTGTGAAATTTGAGGTCAGTTCATGTTTTTTTCAAATGAAATGATCCATTTTGAGCCCCAAACCATTTCAAATAACCCAAATTTCGATTTTCAGGTGGATCCTCGAATGTCGAAACATGATATTCGTGAGTATTTGACGAAAATCTACAATTTACCGGTTCGAGATGTTCGAACAGAAGTGCAAATGGGTGATATTTTATGGAATTCAAAGACAGATTATCAGTACAAAAAGGCCATGTGGAAGGATGAGGATAAGAAGTTTGCCTATGTTTTTATGCCTAAAGGTGAATTTTTAAATTAGATTATATTGAAAGTTCAGGTTGAAAAAAAGAAAAAAAAATGAAATCTAATGTCACGTAGCTATAAAAATCTCTGTTTAATATAACAAAATGATGTATTTTTGAATTTCAGGCGAGGTTTCAGTTCCTAGTCGTTATAAACAATCAAACGAGTTACCTCAATTAATCACAATGTGATGAAGTTTTAGTTTTTTTAATTTTCTGTAAAAGTTCAGCCAAATAACATACACTATCGTTAATTTTTCACCAAAAACATTATTATTAGCTAAAAATAGTGATTTCCATTCAAAGCTTTCTATAAATTTATTTTTGAACGAATCTCAAACTGGATTCCGATCTTCAAATAATAAAATTAGACTCAAAAGTAATATATAACTTTCAGACATTCACCCCAAAACATTATTCTGAAATTTTACTTCAAATGGGAATCTTTTGAAATAATGATTTTCAGCAAAATTTACTTGATACCGAATGCTTGCTCAAGGTTTTCCTCAAATCTTTCTTTTTCCAGATTTTGATTACGAATTTCCGGATATGTTCAAGACTGTTGAAGAAGACATGGAGTTGGCCCGCGCATTGAAACAACAAAATGAACTTCGCGATAAAATCAATGAGAATTATGCGAATCGAGATCGAGCCGATATTGGAAAATTCATTGGAGCCTAAACATTTTCAAGGATTATCGAGACTTAGTTTTAGGATATTTTTTGTACATTGTTTTTGTTATTTTTTCTTCTTTTTATACAAAAAAACTTCAAAATTTCTCTTTTTTGTTAATGCTTTGAGTTTTGTCGTCTTCATGACCGACCTTTGATATCTTGTTTTTTGAGGTTCTAAATACTCAAATTTGGCTCTTAGTACTTTATTCACAAGTGCATTTTCATGAAGTTTAACCGAGTCAGTAATTTTTTTCCAACAACGTCCCAAAATATCGGAAAGTGCATTAAATAATGATTAAAATCGTTTAAAAATTACGAAAAATACAAACATGAGTTAGGATTGGTCAAGTTACATTATTTCAGACCTCCACTCATTGTCTGGGCTCCAAATGCTCCAATTTTGCTGCTCAGAACTTTGTTCCCGGACATGTTGTCATAATTTAACCACAAAACTACACAAGAATTCAAAGTCTTGTACTTTGTACCTATGTTTATCATTTCTTTCTTCTTATTCGTAGCCTCTCTTTTTCTCTGTGTCTCTACTGTTTTATTTGATCTATCGTCTCGGCCTCCCAAAAAGTTCGCATTTTATCTTATTCTCATTAGACACGTTGGTTGTTCATTTCTGGACTTTGTCCATTTTTTTTGCACTTTTATGACTATTTCATCATTTTCAGAGTAGAAGAGGTCAAATAAGGTGATTTCGGCTCGAAATTTTTCTTCAAATGTGAGTTTCTAGCTGCTCAAACGTTAGAAAACCAGTAATTTTCCTAGGGGAGCTTGTTTTAGAAATATTTTTCCGAATTAAATAATAAAAATTGGGGTTTCACTCCCTAAGATATTGAAAGCGTCGTTTTTTTTACGTGGAAGCTCAAAAAAGGTGGCAGAAAATCAACAAGTTGAAGTTAATATTTGACTTCTAATTCAAAAGTTATGCGATGTCCAAAGCTGAAAAAAAAACCGAAAAATCAGCGAAAAAAAACGTTCAAAGCTTCCGCCTAATTCTCTCTGTTCCACACACTCTCTCGAGAGTACTGTACGAGGTCTCGACGCGATTGAACGAAATAGTGTGTGAAACAGAGAGAGTGCTTTGAACGTTTTTTTTTTCGCTGATTTTTCGGTTTTTTTCAGCTTTGAACATCGCATTATATTATTACTAAAAAATTAAAATTTCAGGCTTTGTATCAAAATTCGGCTGAAAACTCGAATTTTCAGTTATTACCTCAAAAAATCAAATTCAATATTCATATGTGCTGAACTTTTTTATTTATCTAGTTTTTCGAGAAAAAAAAAATGATTCAACACCTGAAAATACCAGTTTATAGCTGAAAATCTAGAGTTTCAGCTTCGAAAAATCTAACAACTTCATATTATTTCACACAAAAATCTTTATTGTCAGCTAGAAAATCAAGAATTTGCTGAAAACCTCGGAATTATACTGTAACTCCAACCGAGCAAAAATTGAGAGAAATCTGAATAAACCTGTATTTTTAGCCAAAAGTTATAGAGTCAACTCTCTGAAATACTTAATCTCCAAAATTTCCAACCAAAAAACCCTTACTTTTCTGCAAAACAACACTTTGTTAATATAATAATGATAACACACCAATCTTTTTGTTGTTTTCCTTGTTTTTTTTTGTCTACCGCCCATCTTTTCTCTGCGCCTTCTCGATTTCCTACACTATCTCTGACTGATGAGAGTAACGTTCGAAAAATACACACAAAAAGAGAGGACTGGCTACTTTTTTGTTGACTTGTTTAGATAAAAGTATAGTTTTTTTTTTGTATGAAAATGAGAATTTGAGTTTCTGATAAGGAAAAGTGAGGTTGCATCATGGAGTTCTTTGTTTTTTTGGTTCAAAAAAGTCATTTTTAGTGCTAGAAATTGTATATTTAACAGAGCATGTTGTAGTTTTTAGCCAGAAGCTAGAAATTTCAGGCAATTTTCATTTGAAATTTCAATTTTAATTCGATGTGGGCATATTTTGTTTGAATTTAGAGTTTATCAACTTTTTCACTATCTTATATGTTGAAATTTCTCTGGAAATCCAGGTTTCAGACCCCATAGATTCTGAAAATGTTGTTTAAGATTTGAAAATTGCCTGGAAATCAATTTTGTGTCAAATTCAGTGGAATTTCTGTGTTCAAAGTCTAAATTCACTGATAATCTAATTTTCATAAAAACTTGCTAAATTTCATCTGAAACCTGATGTTTTACAATTTATTCTCAAGTTTTTCTCTAATAAATGATTTTCCAGCCCAAATTTTCAATTTTCGGCTCCAAGTATTTGTAATTCGAAGTTGAAAATCCTCTGAAATTATATTTTTTAGCTCGAAGTTTATTGGAATTTCATAATTTATCTGAAAATTACCTTTTTTTCAATAGTAATCGTCATTATAATTCGATCTACCCGCCAAATTTGAATTCAAAAAACTTCAAAAATAAAATTCAAATTTTAACAATAATTATTTTTTTCACGTGACGTCTATTATTTCTTGCCAACTCATTTTATTCCAATTGAATTTCGAAAAAAATCAATTTTAATTCCGATTTTTGCAGAAATGTTATCTCGACTTGTCCAAAATACATCGGCAAAAGCAAATTTGGTGTTTTCGGCGAGAAATTTCTCGATCACATCGCCCGCCATGACGTGTAAGTTCTGAAAATCTATTTTATTTTAAGAATAAACTAGAATTCATCGATTTTCAGCAACTCTTCGAGTCGAGAAACAAGGAGATGTGGCTGTTATTAAAATCGATTTACCGAGTGCCAAAGAAAATGTGTTGAATAAGGCATTGTCAGCGGATATGAAGTCGACTTTTGAGAAGGTAAGAAATTGCTTGGAAAAAAATATGATTTCGGACAATTTTGAATGAAAAAATGAGAAAAACTGATCCTTTAATCTGAAATTTCGGTGGAAAATTACTAGGAAGGGTTCAAAAAGTATGCTTTCGACTGAAAAATCATTAAAAAAAACATCCAGAGACTACCAAAAAATCTTCAAAAACAAAAAATTAAGTTTTCGGCTGAAAATCTAAAGCTTTTTTCTAAATCGCAACAATTTTTTGTGCTGAAAACATTTTTTCTAGTGAAAAATAGATGAAATTCGATTGAAATAAACTCCAAACTACCTGAAAACCATAAAACGTTACTGAAACTTCGGGATTTTCAGACAAGATGTTGTACCTGTATTTGATGAATCGAGGTATTGTTTTTGAAAATTGAATGTTGAAAACAATAACTTACTGAAAATAACATTCTCGAGTTGTGAATCTAAAATTTTGCTAAAATAAACTTGAAAATCCAAAAGTCATATGGAAGTTTTGCCAATTACTCTTAAAAATCCGGAAAAAAATCCGGATAAAAATATAACTTTTACTTTGAAAACTATTCAAAAAACTCTAGTTTAGCTGAAACCCCTTTCTTTTTCAGCTCCAAGCCGATGATTCAGTCAAATCAATCGTTGTCATGTCCGGCAAACCAAACAGCTTCGTCGCCGGAGCCGACATTCAAATGCTCAAAGCCGAAAAATCGGCGGCCGCCATCGAAACTCTCAGCAAATCGGGTCAAGAAGAGTTTAACAAGATTGAAAAATCGCAGAAACCCGTCGTCGCCGCCATCATGGGAAGTTGTATGGGCGGAGGATTGGAGTTGGCCCTTGCCTGCCACTACAGAATCGCTGTCAACGACAAGAAGACACAATTGGCGTTGCCGGAAGTTATGCTTGGATTGCTGCCAGGAGCCGGAGGAACCCAAAGATTGCCAAAATTGGCCAGTGTACAGAATGTTTTGGATATGGCGTTGACTGGTGAGCGTTTTTGACAAATAGAAATTGAAAAAGCTCTAAATCCCCGAATTTTTGCTCCGAAGTAACCTAGTTTTAGCTCAAAAATGCACAATTCCTGATTTCGAAGACATGTTCTTCTCTAGGCTCGGAAGATCTCAATCTTTCGTTCCTGAGTTTTGTAACTATAATATTGAAAATTCTCAGCTTTTGATGCATACTGTTTTAGACGCTAAACAAGTCATTAATCATTTTTTTAATAAGAACAAATGCCGAGAAATTACGTATTTTTGATATGTCAAAGTTCAACAGAAATTTATTGATTGAAAGTTGGTAAAAATGCTCAACTACCGAAGTTAATTAAACTATCCCTTGAGTTTGAGCATTCAAATACGAAAAAAAAATAATGAAAATTCCATTTTTCAGGCAAAAAACTGAAAGCCGACAAGGCGAAAAAGGTTGGAATCGTCGATCGTGTTATTCAACCACTTGGTGATGGACTTGGTCCAGCTGCTGAAAACACTCACAAATATCTCGAACAAGTTGCTATTCAGGCGGCTCAAGAACTTGCCAGTGGAAAACTGAAGGTTAATCGCGACAAGGGATTCGTTGAAAAAGCCACCCAGGCTATCATGACAAACCGATTGTTCTTGGACAATGTTGTGCTTAAAATGGCCAAAGATAAATTGATGAAATTGACCGCCGGAAACTATCCAGCACCGTTGAAGATTCTTGACGTTGTACGAACTGCCTATGTTGATCCAAAAAGCGGATTTGAAGCTGAAGCGAAGGCTTTTGGAGAATTGTCGCAGACTTTCCAATCGAAGGCTTTGATTGGATTGTTTGATGGATCTACTGATGCTAAAAAGAATAAGTATGGACAAGGATTGCCGGTTAAAGAAGTTGCGGTGGTTGGAGCTGGTTTGATGGGAGCCGGAGTTGCCAATGTTACCATTGATAAGGGAATCAAGACGGTGCTTTTGGATGCTAATCAAGCGGTGAGTTGGGAGTGTTTCAAGTTTTCATGTCAAAAAACTAGTAAACCCTTGCTCTCGTACCGAAAATGAGAAAAATACTTTTGCCCAGGTGTTTTTATTCTCCTTTGAATCGTTAATTCACCGAAATTTGGTAAAATTTTATTTAAATTCAATTTTTTTCATTCAGTCGAAGAAAAGTACGACCAGTTTCAATTCAAAAATTTAAAAAAAAAACGAACTAAAATTTCTATTTTAATTTTTTTTCAGGGACTTGAACGCGGACAAAATCAAATCGCCACCCACTTGAATGGACAAGTTCGTAGAAAGCGTATCAACAAGCTTGAAAAAGAACGAATCTACAATCATTTGGTTCCAACCGTTGATTATTCAGCCATGAAGGATGCCGATGTTGTTATTGAAGCTGTATTCGAAGACTTGCAATTGAAACATCGTGTTATCAAGCAGATTGAGAGTGTTGTTGGACCAGTGAGTGCTAAAAACAGATTTTATAAATAGATTTTTGCTCGAGAAGTTGACTTACAAGCCAAAATATCACTTTTTTAGCCGGGAGCTGAAAATTTTTATTTGAATGAGTTGAAAGACTTCAAACAAATGAAAAGTTGTCGAAAAATACCTGAATAAAAATTGAGTCAATTTTTTGTTTTGTGTAGAAAACTTTGTTGAAAATGAGATTTTTTTTTACATTGCTCGGCGTTTTGTTGACTACAAAGTTCCAGGGAACGGACACATTTTAACGGATTTCCAAATGTATCATCCTGTAAAGAAATAACAGAATTCTTTATTTCAATAATTAGAAATGAATACAGTTAAAAAAATCTTTGTCTGGTAGTTATTTAACCCTTACATCATGTGAAGAACTTTTATATTTTTCACTAAATTTCTTACGATTATCAATTAATATACACCTAAAAGGAAAATAATAATTCTAAAAACATTTTTCTATTGGCTTAATTATTAAATTCGAATCGTATTATCCTATTCTTTTATCAAGATACTCCAAAATGTTTCGTAAACTAGAAAATCTTGAAATTGTTAGCACAAATTCGTGGTTTTGACAAAAACTCAAACCTTAGTACTTGAGTGGACCGATTCACAGTAGCATAACCATCATTTTTTTCAGAACACCATCATCGCGTCGAACACCTCTGCCTTGCCAATCAAAGATATTGCCGCCGCCTCGGCTCGTCCTGACAAAGTCATTGGAATGCATTATTTCTCGCCAGTCGAAAAGATGCAACTTCTCGAAATTATCACACACGAAGGAACGTCGAAAGAAACTCTCGCCACCGCCGCCCAATTAGGATTGAAACAAGGAAAATTGGTGGTTGTTGTCAAGGATTGCCCCGGATTCTTCGTCGTCAGATGTCTTGGACCAATGCAAGCGGAAGTTGTGCGACTCCTTCAAGAAGGTGTCGATCCAGCTGAAGTCGACAAACTTACAACGAAATTCGGATTCCCAGTCGGAGCTGCCACTTTGGCTGATGAAGTTGGATTGGATGTTGCCGAGCATGTTGCTCACTTCTTGGGAAAGGCGTTGGGACCAAGAGTTCACGGAGGATCACTTGAATTGTTGTCCGAATTGGTGAATGCTGGACATAAGGGAAGAAAGACTGGAAAAGGTGAGATTTTAGAAAAAGTTTTACCTGAAAAGTTTTGAGAAGTTGGAAGGTTGTGCGAAAATGGGCTAAAAAAGAATTTGGACTTTGAAAAAAAAACTTAACAATAGACTAGAAAATGAACCCATAATTTTTCAAAAACTATTTTTTTGGAAAGTTTTTTGTTCTGAATTTCATCTAAATTTCATAAGAAATCAAATTTTCCAGCGTTTTTCCCTGTTTCGCAATTCATTAGTATTCACATGTTACTGAAAATATGAGTTTTAAAAAGTAGTGCAAAAATTAAGATATTGTATGATTTTATCCTAGTGTTTCACGAATAAGAAGTTGCTCAACACTGAAAACTCCACCGAATAAGGTCAACTGGAGTAAAATTTTTTATTCCAGGAATCTTTGTTTATGGTGATGGAAAGAAGGGAAGTAAGAAGGTTAACGAGGAAGCTGTCAAATTGTTGAACAAGTACAAGATTGCCGCCCCAGCCAATTGCACATCCGCCGAAGATCGTCAAATCAGAATTGTCTCCCGATTCGTCAACGAAGCACTTTTGTGCCTAGAAGAAGGTGTTTTGGCCAGTCCATCTGATGGTGATATCGCTAGTGTGTTCGGAATCGGATTCCCACCATTCTGGGGTGGACCATTCAGATTTGTTGATTTGTATGGAGCCGACAAGTTGGTGAAATCGATGGAAAAGTTTGCCGGAGCTTATAAGGCTGAACAAGTGAGCATTTATTTCTGAATTTATCTTTAAAAATGCCTGATATTTTGCAGTTTACCCCATGTCAATTGCTTCAAGACTATGCGAAGAATGGAAAGAAGTTCTACAACAATTAATGTGCCTTCAAATCGCCCCCTGAAACCTCAATGTTTTTTTTGTCCCTCCCCAAATCTAGAAATTATTTATTTGTATTTACTATTCTAGTTTTTGTGTATTTATTTACGAGTCATTTTTTCTGAAATCATAAAAATTTTAAGATTTGCATCAATAATGATTCATTGACATGATTAATTATTCCAAAATTTGATATATTTTTAAGTTTTTAACACTGTTTTCGTTATTTGATTTACTCTTTACCGAATTTGAAAGGTTCTAGAGTTAGATTCTTTCAAATTCCAAGAACAAAAATTTTATTTTCCCGTTTCGCCAGGAACCTACAAACCAACGATATGGATATTGATGTGAATAAACTTTTGATTTGTTGGTAAGTGAGTTCAATTTCTGAAAGATCGAAAAATTTATAGTCTGCTCAATGAAAAGGGCCATTTTCATATTATTCAGTCAAACCATAATGTCTTGTAAAAAAAATTAACGTGAACCATTGAAAAATATGAAACATTATTTTGTAAGTTTCAGATCATTTCAAAAGAGTCGAACTTAAAAAATCATTTATTACATAATTCACAAAAAAAATTGAACAAACAAGTAACATTAAACAACATTTTTACCTACAGCGTCCAGTATACCGACAAACTATTGAAATTTGAGACAAAAAAAATTAAAGGTTAGTAACTTATTGGTTCTGAATTTGTTCCTCTACATCAGTCCTTCTTCCTTCGTCTGAAAGTGCAATATATCCAAACGGTAACAAGTCAGTTCGGCGGATTTTCCAGCTATATTGTTGTGTTTTATTCCTGATTTGACCCTGAAAAGTTGATTAAAGTGAAATAAACTCTCAACCAACGTACATATATATCGGATCGATTTCTCCTCCTAGCTTACGGAAAATTTGTCCTACATCAAACCCGGAGTGAATATTCTCCACTGTCAGGTCTCCAATATGAATGTGGATTCTGATAGCTGACAAACGGAGAACTTGTTCGTTGTTAAGCTCCAAAGTTGGTACATTCAGATGCTCTCGAACTTGATATATCTGAAACATGTAAAAAAAATATAAATATTTCCGATGAGAAATATGTCATTTGACAGATTTTTGAACGCTGATCAACATCCCATCCCAATTTTGCCAAAAACGCAAATTTCATATGAGGTAGATGGTCAAAAGGTGGAAAAAGAAGTAGAACTATATCTGGGAGGAGACTTGAAATTTCTTTGTTCTATGTATGGACACAAAGGTGCGAATGCAACTCATAACTGCTTCATCTGCAAGTATGAAAACCATCGTGACAGTATGGAAACTTTCGATCCTTTGAAGCCGTTTCCAAATCGCACGCTTGCAGAGTACGTGCAAGATTCTAAAATTGGACAAAATGGTATTTATAAGGATTCCTCAGTTGTATTCCCTTCAATCAAGCTTGAAAACATCATACCACCGAGCCTTCATATTATTATGGGGCTCGCTCAAAAGTACATATTCAATGTTCTTCTGGATATGGCACATAATATCGATATGATGAACGCTGGCTTGGCAAATTGTAATGAGAAAATTAGTGAGACAAAATCCGAGATGAAAAAGATTAAAGGTTTGAAATAAAAAGCTATTAGTATTCATTCAATTATTTTAAAGCCATTGTCGATGAAGAACAAAGAATTGTTAAAACTTGGACAGAAGATCTCAAGACTTTGGATAATGTTATCACAGCTCTTAACAACCACAATAAGAAGAAAAAATGCACTCCTAAAAATTCTATCAATCTATGCCAGGCTGAATATTGCTTGTATCAAGACCCTGCCATGACAAAAGGAACAAAAAAGTTATACTTGATCGAATGTGAAGAGTGTGGTATCAAAGTACATTCAGCATGTGCCGGTGTCTGGACACGAGATCAAGTTTTAGAGGCGGATGATCCGAAAAATGATGTTTTATGCTCTGGTTGTTCTCCTCTGAACACCATTCCTAAAATACTTGATTTCGCAAAGTCAACTAAAGCATCAGTTACTAAGGATATAGAAGAAAAGCAAAAAGAAATTAAAGGTATTTTGGAAAAGAAGAAAGTGCTGGATGATTTACTGTTTAACAAGATGGGAGACAAGAGAAGAGAACTAGAAGAAACTTGGAAATCGCTAGGTGCAGACTTAAGTGCATATTATCAAAGCTTCACGGGAAATCACGTCTATAAGCTATTATCCGAAGCCTCCATTGAAAAATATATGAGCATATTCCCAAAAACTGCAGAGATGGAACATTTGAAAGAATTTGTTATCCGCCTCGGTAATTTGCAAAAAATGTGCCACACTCAATCTTTAACCGATGATGATCTGAACAACATGGGAAGTATTATCAGCGAAATTGTTACGCCTTTGCAACTAGCGCTTCCGGATGAAACAGTAACCATGAAACTGCATTTTTTGGTATCACATGTTGCTGTTTTTCAAGACGACACAAGACTTGGGCGAAAATGAGTGAGCAGGCGATTGAGGCGTTTCACGCATTGTTCAATAAGTTAAGAAGAAGATTTGAATGTACGAGAAACGAAGAAAAAAAAATGCGCCAGATTTTGATACAACTTGTATATCATAATAGATTTTCTGATGTTGAGTTTTTAGATGAATAAAGTTATATATGTAGACAGAGGGCAGATACAGAAGAATTTTTTTTAACGAAAAATGACTAACCACAAAATCCTCCTTGTTCGGTTTGACATTTTCGAATACGATTCGACTTCCAATTTGATGGTTTTGCCAGTCAAAGTCTTGACGAAGATTTGCAAAATCAACAACAAATTTCCTTTTTAGTTTAAAAACTCACTTTTTCTTCTTTAGAAACTACAGGCATTTCGAGAGTTGAATAGCTAGCAAGAAAAAAGACAAAAAAACAAGAATGTGCAGGGTGAGATGAACAGCGTGACGCCGATACACAACACGATAGGGTTACTGTAGCAGTTGTTAGGATGTGTGTAGTTGTATAGAGAGATAAGAGCAGGCTCAAAAATGGGAGTGTTCGAGACAATGCGTTTTTGAGAGAGTGCAGACATTTTTCATAGCAAAGAGCACAAACTTGGCAAGTTGCTCTTACGAGGGAATGTTTTGAGAAAAAAATATGGAATTTTTTGACAAGACATAAATATATCATTTTATAGATCTCGAAACGCTGATCAAGAAATTTTTCAGTAGATCAAAAACAATATTTTTACTGTGTTACAAGTGATTTTTTGTCAAAAATGAAAGTTCCAGGGTTTCTTTTGATGCCGAAGAACCCTTTAGTACACTAATCCAATCAAAAATTGGGAGAGAAAATTGACGGCAACTTTCGGGGCTCAATTTTGAGCTTCAGAGAGGCGGTTTGCAAAATTAGATCACGCATTCTTGTTCAGCTAGTCAAGATCTATAAAATGATAGATGTCTCGTTGAAAAACTCTATATTTTCCTGAAACCATTCTCTTGTTAAAAGAAAGAGCACATTTTTAATGGTATAACCCTCGAGGGATTGATTATCGATAAGTCTAGTATTCGAGAAAAAAATGTTCAAAGTTAAACATTTGGAAAGTTTCAACGTATACGTGAAAAGTTTCAAAACATTTTTTTCTCATGAAATTTTCTCGAATACCAAGTTTTTCCGGAAAAAAAAACCCGAATACCATTCTCGGCAGATTCTGAATTCTGAAAATAGCTTAAAAAATAGACAAGTTGTATCTTTCAATATTATTTATTAGAACTTCGAAACATGCGTACATTTAAAAAAAAAAACTAAAAGGTTAGAGCAATAAGAAGTACATATAAGAAATCAGTGAACATAAAATTTGCGGATAGGACTAGATTTGACAAAGGGGGGGGGGGAGGAATTATGTTCAAAATTTAGGGAGTTTTTATCTATTTTTTACACAGAATTTTAATTAGGAAGTGATGTGGAAAGTTATTATACATAATATTCAGATAATGAAGAATTAGGGTTATTAGAAATGGGACAAAACAAGGATAGGTGCTGGACAAATTTACTAGTATTTGAAAAACTGCCACAAATTCGAAGAGTTGACATCGTGATTTTTGAAATTTTTTTTTCAAATTGAAGCTTACCTGCCCATCAACTCTGTTTCCTAGACTTCCATATTTCTCCTTTTTGACTTCTTCAATTTTTGTTTCTTCATCTTCTTCGTGTTGAAAATCAAAACCTGTGAAGGTTTGCAAAGTAAATCCGCTGTTCTCCAGGATTTCTTATTGTGCTCGATGTTTCCTTTCGATCTGAAAATCAAAATTTTGACATTTTCCTTGAGAAACATACTAGTACAGGAGTTCCAAAATGATAAAATTAAAAAAAAAATATATTCTGAAATTCCCCGTTTCGAGGTGGACTTTCTGATTTCCGTTCATTTTTTCAAATTATATTTTGAAAGTTTGAAAACCACAAGATACACAGTAGATGTTTGTCCCCTTTTGTGATTTTCAGCTACTTTTGATGATTGGGACCGAAACTCTCAAACTGTGCTCTAAATAGTATCAGGTGGTCCAATTCTGGGCGTCAAAAAGGTAAAAGAGTCATTCATTTTGGGACCCCTGTACTACATAGGATCCTGAACAACTTACAGAAAATTGTCGTCGATGTTTCCGTCGAGAAGGCGGAACAGTAGGGCGGCGTCGAAATCCGAACCATCCAACATCCATTCGCAACGCTTCAGATTTTTTCGAATGTTTCCATTCTGCCAGGATTTGATGAAATTGTAGATATCCTTGACGCCAAGATCTCCAATATGGATAGTAATTTTTGACGCAGAAAGTCTCAGAAAATCCTCACTTCCGAGTTTCAAAAGTGGCATATAAATTGAATCAGACACCGTGTGAATCTGCAAGAAAATCTGATAATCTATAATTTTCTGAAAATTGCAACAAACCTTTCTGTAGTTGGGGAGAAGGATGTTATGTCCCACACAACTCAAGTTCTTCAAAGGTCCTCTGGTTTTTGTGAGGAATTGCTGAAGGATTTCGCTATCATCAACCATCAACTCTTCTAGACGATACAAGCTATCGATCCCGAATTCGAAGCTCTTCAAAAAAGTTTCATAGATCGATCCAGAGATATACACTCTTTTGATGATTCGTTGGTACTTCTGCAATGTCTTCTTGAAATGTTCAAATGCGTGGAAGACCAAATCCACGAAACTGTCCAATTCTGTCCACCATAGTTGCTCATCATCCATGTCGCAACTGAAAAATCCCATAAAATTATTTTATTTTTCTCTTTTTAAAATGAACTCACTATTCCATATACTTGAATCCAAAGTTTTCAGTGAATCGAAGTTTATATCCCTCGTAGGCGTCTTCGCCATGTTTAACGCGGATTTCGATGCGATTGTTCGATAGGCAATAAATTTCCAAAGCATGGATAAAGTTTTTTGAAGATGTAGCTGCACTGTAGCACAATTTCGAACATCTAGAGAAGCGGCATCTGTAAATTGAACACTCTTTGTTGATTGGGAGTTTTTTCTAATACATTTCTTCTGGTACAGGGCTCCCGGGAAGATGTTGGGGCTTAAAACCTGAGATGATGAGCCTGATTATACAGTCCAGGTTTTTCGCCATCAAAAATTAATATTTTTGTTCATAAGAAATTCGAAAATTTGTTTGATATTTTTTAAAAAGTTGTTCTAAAGAAACCACTTTTGGTCGAAAATAATGTATCAGTTTTTTGTCCTGTCAAAATCCCGGTTCGGCCAGATAGAACCTGAATTTGTTCAATAATGCTCGTTTGAAATAAAAACTCATTCTTCATTCAGTATCAATTTGAAAAATCCGCTTCCGGTATGAAAAAATCCATTTTTTTGTTGCTCAGAGAAAAGTCCGATCTTGCCTGATTTGATCTGGCTGTGGGCCTGTTTGAATTGACCTTAATTTCACACATGTCCAAAATTGGTTGAAAACGGGTCTGGCTCGATTTTAACAAGTTTTTGGCCGACCTTAAACAACCCAAGTTAGTATATTATGCGAGAAACATAGTTCAAAGTTAGAAATTCTGGAAATTTAACGTTTTTAATTTTTGAATAAAATTTTTTCGAATACTAGACTTTGCTATAAAAAATTGCTCTTTCATTCAAGAGCAACTTGCCAAGTGAAGACCTCAACGTAAAAAAAATTTGGTTCCAAAAAAAAACATGATTTTCGGAGTTTATTCTTCAACTACAGAATTTTTTCAGAATTTTGATAGAATGTAAGATTTGGCGTCCAATATTGTTCGTTCCAATCCAAAAATATTGATTTTTTTTGTTTCATGGTTCAGAATTACCTGTCATCCGGCTTCATCCTATCAATAATCGCTAATTGGATCTCCGGCGGTAGATCGAGGTATTGTTTAGAACTCTGTAAAATATCCACATAATACTTGAATATAATATATTTTTTTAAAACTCACTTGTCCATCATTATCATCATAATTAGCATCCAAATCCATTGTGAAGAATAAAAATAGCAAAAAAAAAAAAGAGAGGTAGGAAGAATGCGGGAAAACAACACACAGTATAAATGAGAAGAGTAGCGGAGATACGCTGACCAAAAATGAGAGTGTGAGAGACGCAGAGAGAGAGAGAGAGAGAGTAAGTGCGAGAAAGGACGGGATACACAAGGTGTGAATAGTACAGAGGGAACAGGTCCGGGACATTTCGCAACAAAAAAGAGAGTGTGAGAGACGCAGAGAGAAAAATATGTGTGAAGGGACAAAAGGAACAAGATACCCAAGATTCGGATAGAAAGTGGGGCACATTTGCAAAAAGTGTTTAAATTTTGTTACCAAAGGTTATCGGGTACGCCAATTATGGTGGCAATGTTCATTTCTCACCAAAAAAGAGCTGTACCTTAGTTTTCACCTATTTTAGGTCCAAAATTGACTGACCCAGATTTCGATGAATTTTTCAGACAAAGGGTATGGCAAACGTGACGGTGATGTTTCTTTTGAACCAAAATAGGGGTCATTTCGAGTTTGTACCTTTTTAAGTCTGGAATTGACTTGTTTTGGTCCGATATTCAACAAAAAACATTTCAGAAAAGTCTGTTTCAGTCAGTTATAGACTTTAAAAAGGTACAAACTTGAGTTTAACCCTATTTTGGTTTAAAGTGAACATCACCATCACCGTTACCATACTCTCTGAATACCCTTTGTCTTAAAATTTCATCAAAATCTGGGTCGTTCAATTTTGAACCTAAAACAAGGGAAAACTCAGGTGCAGCAGCTTTTATTGGTGAAAATAAACATCACCATCATGTTTGGCGTACCCGAAAACCTCTGGTACCAAAATCTCAACCATTTTTTTTATTAAGTTTGACCGGTTTCGAAATGTCCCGGACCTGTTTTTACCTATTTTAGGTCCAAAATTGACTCACCCAGATTTCGATGAAACTACATAGTTTTTAGCATAATATTTTTCAAGAACTAGACTTTTTTGTATAGTAATACGTTGGTTTTTAGGGTTGTTTGTCTCGTAGAAATCGATCCTGATATCGAAATCAACCAAAAGTTCCGGTTAGATCAAAATAATATGACAATTTTGAGAAACAGTTGAAAGTGACAGCTCGGGAACCTCTCTTGTAAGTGTAAACGGGTAAAACGTCTTGCCCAAAAGCACTAACACCTGAAAACACCTCGAATCATTGATGAACTTTCAAAATTAAGTTGAAGACTTTGAGTCAAAATGTATTTATTAAAACCAGAGCTGTCGAAATGGGAAAAATGTGGGCTCCAGATAGCCCAGATAGAAATGCCCATTCCATCCCATCCCACTTCAAGAAATGACCAGATAAACTGGGGTGGGCTGGGCTTTCCCAGTTGGGAAATTTTTTTTGTAAATTTTTGAAAAAGTTCACGTTTGTACTTCTTTTTCTGACGTATTGGTCGTTTTTTTGTTCATTTCATGAAAAAATTAGTGTTTTTTTAAGAAATGAAAGAAAAAAGAAAGCCCACCTGGGCTCCCATGGGATGGTAATGTTTATTTGGAATTTCCCACGTGATAAAATTTACTCATTCTTCCCAGTTAATCTGGGAAGCCCATCTGGGGTACATTCCATTTCAACAGCTCTGATTAAAACCAAAAAATTACGAATGAAAAAACAGAATTTCTATTGAACTTACATGAAGCTATTTCTGTCTACACTAAAAACATTGAAAAGTTCATTTTTGTCAAAATTTGAATTTTGCAATTTTAATTCAAAACTTTGAAAATTGTCTCGAAGGGTTCCATTCTGCCAGGATCTGTTGAAACTGACAATATTTTGGACAGTTAATTCTCCAATATGAATAGTGATTTTTGATGCAGATAATCTCAAGAACTGATCTATCAATATGATTCAGAAAAATTGTCCGAATTCATGTCCGAAGCTACGAATCAATCTCAGGATCTATTGAAGTTAATACAATTATTTATTTCATAGAAATAGCATTTAATAATAATACAAAAAAAAACAGTTTTAAAAAGTTGTATTTCATTTTTTCAATTCTCCCTAATATTGACTCTGAATAGTACGAGATACAGGTTATGACAATATTCCAAACTCGCCGTCTTCCCAGGTTCATAATCATGTCTGATAGTGGTTTGAATACTGGAATAATTAATTTTTTCAAATTTCAAAAAAAAATTAGACTCACTTCATGTTATCTCTGACGACATCTCTTCCAAAAACATCAAAAAGTTCATTTTTTTCAAACCCCGAGTTATCCAAATGCAACGTACACTTTCTAAAATTGTCTCGAAGGGTTCCGTTCTGCCAGGATGTGATGAAATGGACAACGTTTTGAACAGTTAACTCTCCCATATTGGTTTGTATATATGACGCAGATAATCGTGAATATTGCTCATAATTGAGTCGAAGAGCAATCATAGATACACAAAATGAAACTGAATACAGCTGAAATTACGACTAATTTTGGAAATCTTGCTCTCAATAAACAAACCTGTTCAGAATTTCTGACAACTTCGATGTACTCGCTTGACATAGAGAGCAACGCTTTTAAAGGACGTTGTAGTTTTGCGAAAAATGGTGAAGGATCAATATTACCTATACATAACCATTCTAAGCGCTTCAAACTTTTAGGCTCGAAATCGTTGTTCAACAATAGCCTGATCTGTGGGCCGACCAAATTAAGATGTTTGATTGATTTATGATACTTTTGTAATAGATTTCTGCAGTGTTGAACAAAGAATTGAATCCAATCTGGTATATCATAAAATGTTTCCTCCCACAATGGTATCCAATTTCCAAAACTGAAAATAATCAATTAATATTTAAGAAAAGTCTAGTCTAAAACTGAACTCACTATCTCATGCGCAAGTATTCGAGCTCATTCACAAATTTTAGGGAAAATCCAAGACTTTCTGTAAACATAACAGAAATTGATATTTCTTCTGGAGCGATGCGAATGTCCAATTCATGCAAGAAATTTTTTGATGCACGAGCTTCTTTTAGCGACCTCTTTGAACACCTTGTAAAACGACATCTGAAATTCAGAACCTTTAGTCAGAACCCTGAGAATGAAGAACTTCACCGGTCATCTGCCTGCATTTCATCAATGACCATTGTTCGTACCTCTCCTGGTAGGTCTAAATAATACTCGAAGTCCTAAAAAAATACTCAAATGATGTATTTTCACAAAAAAAAACTTACTTTTTCTCCATTAGCAGCGATCAAAGCCATTTTGTAAAATAGCAACACAAAATAATAGGAAAAGGTGATCAAAATAATTAGAGTGACGCCAGGTTGTTTGCCAGCGTCACGCTATTTTGTGTCTTGTCACGATGGAGTATGGTAGCAGTTGTTGGGCTGTGTGTCCAATGCGAGCTAATTAGCTGGATATGTGTCAAAGTGGCCAAAATTGCTGGGCATCAGTAACAGCCTTATTTTATTGTTTAAAATTGAGTCGCTACCACGCGGTTACTGTATTTTCGATTTTCAGCACTAAATATTTAGAGAACAGCACATTACGCTGAAAATACCTTTCAATTCGAGAAATTATCACGTTATCAATAGAGAGCGTGGTACCGATTGAATTTCGCCTTATAGCTCGTATTGTTTTTTTTTTCAAACTCGAAAGTTTCGAATTTTGAACGGACTTGTGACTGAAAATCAGAATTCTACTTGAAATCGATACTGGAAAATTGATTTTTTTTTTAAATATGACTCCGGAAATGGCAAAATTCTTCGTATAGTTTTGAGTTTTTTTAAAATTCTATTTTTTAATTTATTTTGATACACATATTATTCGAAAAAATCCATGGAAAATAATTGAAAAAAATAAATTCTCATCGTTCGTTGGTGTTGACTACAAGTTCTAATGCTTGTCGAGAAAAATGATATGTCAATCTGGCCTTCTTCTCAAGTATTCTGTGATGTGAAATATTCACTCCTGAGCTGTAAAAATATGAAAATCTTGATCCAAAACAATCGGTTTGCGCTTACTCTCTCTGTCTGCGCAGGTTCGTTCTGAACGAGTGAAAAAGTTGAGCTGTGCTGAATCCCGAATTCGTTAAACTCCATCTGCAACTTTTGAAAGACTCTCGAAGTGTGCCATTTTGCCAGGATCTGATGAAACTGACAAGGTTTTGGACGGTTAGGTCTCCAATATGTATAGTGATATGTGTTGCAGATAATCGAAGGAATTGTGGATTGTTTAGTTTGAGGTGAGGCAAGAATAGAACGTTGGAAACGGTGTAGATCTGAAAATACTGAAATTATTTCTGACAAGGGAATATTTTGAGGAAAATATGGACTTTTTCGACGAGACATGTATCATTTTAAAGATCTCGAGAAGCTCTCAAGAATCAGCTCCAAATTTTTTAGCTAAAAAGTGAGAAAACCTGTTTGAAAGCGGTTTTGAGGGCTAAGGCCTAACTATAGGGTAATCAAGTAAGAAAAATAAAACTGGAATGTTTACTTTCCTCAAAAACCTCAAAAATAGGCTGAAAATTTCAGAACATGAAATAACGAAATGAAAACAAGTGTACGTAGTATTTGCACGTTTTTGTTATTATTTTTGTCTGTCGTTTCAGAAAAAATAGTCTTCAAATCCAAAAAAAAAAGGTTTTTTTGAAAAATCCTTTCAGGAAATGTTTCTGCCATCCCAGAAGGACATTTTGGCCCTAAAAAATAATTTCCAAAGTTCCTAGAAAAAAAAAATTCATTCAAAAATTTTTCAAAAAAAAATTCCAGATATTCAATTTTTCAGATATCGTCTTACAAAAACTGGATCACATAACTGATACCTTTGAGCACAACTGTGCAAAATATAGAGCTAAATGGATAATTTTTAGCTGAGATATGTCAATTCAACCAATACAATTCAAAAAAAATTAAAAAACATATGCCGTTCCATATTTGGATTTTGTTTTTATCAAGCCAGGTTCATTTCAGGTAGTCCTCATTGGTAATCACCATCATGAAGACCCTTTTTTGCCCCCCCCCCCTGCCTAGAAAACCCCCAACAAACCTGTTCCGAACTTCTGAACACTTCGATGTTTCCCTCTTTCCAAAACGACAAGTTCTCCAAAGAACCACCTCGTAGCCTCGAGAAAAGTGAAGTAGCATCAAACTCCACTGATAAATCCAACCTTTTCAGACGATTCAAGGTTCCAAATTCGATTTCGTTCCTTCTCAAATAGTTTTCAAGTAACATCCCTCTCAAAACCAGACTTTTGACGGATCTTTGACATGTTTGTAATAGACTTTGGAATAAATGGACAACGTATTGAACCCAATCTACGCAAAAGTCTAATTTGACCAAATATTCGAAAGATTGAAGATTATAGCTGTAAAAAAACCACTATTAACCTAATATTTTTTTATTCATCTGAAAAATGCCACAAAAAAGATCTTTTTGCTGGATGTATGAATAAATTTCAAATTTTACAAGACCCAAGAATGATCCGTTTGGACCCATATTTTGCACAGACATTTCTAAAGGTATCAGGAACATGCTCCAGTTCTTGTAAGACTATATTTGGCAAAATGAGACTCTGAAAAAAGTTCTGAAAATTTTTATATTTTGAAAAAAAAAATTTTTTTCTCTGGGGACACATGTTCTTAAATGCCAAAGTGTTTTTCTGCGTTGGTAGAACCACTTTGCCAAAAAATTTGCAACAAAAAATCCGAAGATTTTTGTCTGAAATTACACACCAATCCCCAATTACAAAATTTTTGTTGAAACAATTTTTTACGAAATTTTTTCTGTAAAACTAGCATTTCATTGATACGTATTTTCTGCAACTTAAATTTTGAATGTCTCTACAAATTTTTAAAATTTCACTGTATTTCCAGAAAAAAATCTTAAAATTCGGAAATTTCTTCAGCGAAATGTTCTTACCAACCCAGAATAATGTTCCGCTCTTTGAGAACAACTGCTGAAGTCCCAATTTCCAGAGTTTATTTCAAATTTTCATTTTTTGAGATATCGTCTCACAAAAACTGGAGCATGTTGCTGATACCTTTAGGCATAGCATAGCTGGTAAAAATATGGGTCCAATTTATTTTCATTTTGAGCCGATTTATAACGATTCAACCATTTTGTTTCATAAATATTGTTACACATTTTTCATTTTCCTACAAAACATTCAAATTTTGAGTGAATATGGTAGTTTCTCAGCCTAAAACTAACTGAAAAATACAAATTTCATCAATCACGCAGATAATACCTCACAAGGGAGGTTCGCGAGCTATTACTTTCAACTTTTTCTCAAAATTTGTATACTTATTAAGTTCGGCCTCCTGATCATCATTCTATATTTTTTATCCGCCGGAAAGTTTTGTGAAGAAAGTTATGAAAGATCAACGTTTTTTCATGACCATTTTCGAAGGAAAAAATGAGGCATTTACCTTTGAAAAATGTTCACGTGAGTACAAAATCATTTATTTACTGTTCTGTTCTTATTTTATAACAGATATAAACTGTAATGGGAAAATGTTAAAAAATTCATAACATTTTTCACAAAAATTTCCGGCGGATAAAAATTATACCATGATGATCAGGAGGTCAAACTCTATAAGTGTACAAATTTTTAGAAAAAGTTGAAAGTAACAGTTCGCGAACCTCCCTTGTCAGTAAAACGGACGATACTGAAAAAGTGGAGGCGGAAACCAATTTTTTCTGATTTTTTACCCTCTCGAAAAAACCAGTATAAAAGGCGCCTCCAATCATTTTACGGGTCTTGTTTTGTCTGGATAATTGAACTAGGGAGATTCTATAACCATTTTGGTAACTCAAAAAGAAATTTTTTTTCTTCACCGAGACTATATTAGCCAAAATTGTTTTTCGTCCCAGGGTTGTCTCGTATTTATCATTCCATGAGTTGCCGTGCGCGGCGAAAATTATAAAATCAGTTTCTGTTTAATTGATTTCGTTAGTATATTGATTAAGTTAACTATAGATATTACATTTTCAGTTTGTAACGTTATTTATGAAACACCCTGTACATGGATATTCAAACGAAAAAACCCACAATCTTATATAAACACTTCTCTCTTCTCCACCATTGAACCTCATCATAAAACCATCACTGGGAGCGTGCCTCACAAAAATCTCAATAAGGTCAAAACTCCCACTAATTTCCAACTCATACAGGTAATTTTTCGACGCCCGTGCTTCATCATATGCCAATTTTGAACACCTTGTGAAACGACATCTGTAATTTAGATATATAGAAGTGCTGTGCCATTTTACGTTTTCGTTTTCCGAAAAAACTTCGAAACGAAGAATTGGGCACCATTTGAGCGTTTGAAATTTTATTTTTTTTTTCAGAATTGCAGCCTTTTTGTGCTTTTAAAATATCGGTAAAACATGAATTGAGATTGCAAAACTGCTCGATTTTGGAAAAATGTTTTCGAACACAGTTTTTTTTACGCAAAAAAGACTACCGGTCGTTTTTACTGATTTTCCGGATTTTTTTTTTCAAAAAAAAAATATTTCAAAAATCTCGCTCACACAGATTTGCGCGTCAAGTGTGGTGTTTATTGTCAGCAAAAAGGAACACAACTTTTTATGAACCCTGATTTTATTAGAATAATATTCCTAGTATTCAAGCCGATTCCGTTTTTCCATAGAGCCTTTAAAAAATTGAGAATTTTCACTTGCATTGGATGAGAAATAAAACTACACCACACAAATTCAAATTTCTAGGACAGAAAACATTTTTTGCTCAACTCACAGAAGGAATCTTTGAAATTTAGAATCTTACCGGTCCACTGGCGGCATTTCATCAATTACCATCATGCGTACCTCTGCTGGTAGAACTGAATAAAATTCGAAAAACTGAAAAAAATTATATATATAATTTTTTTTGCTACGTTAACTCACTTTTTCGTTATTAGGAGCCACATTCATTTTCTAGAAAAGTAGAATGTATTTTAAAAAATATGCAGAAAAAAATGTAAATGGTGACCTCACAACCTTGCGCAGATAGGGATGGGAGAGACTAGGGTGACATGAGAGAGCACAGAGAAATGACCGTCGAGCAAAAAACAGAGATAACGTGGGGGGAAAGAAGAGGGTTACGCAAGTTATGCGCATCTTACGCGATGTGAAAGGTCAGCGGACGTTGGAAAAGTTTGTTTGGCCTACATACAGTACTATTCATTAACATATACAATTACATCCTTGACTGTAACTTGTCTGAAAATTGATGCATCGAAATTTTTTCTGGATTTTCAAGGGTCACTTTCTTTCAGAGGTCACTTTTTCAGAGGTCACAATTAGTGTATTTTGGATAAAACTACTCGGAACCAGTATTTTGATCTCGATAGAAGTGTTCCTAAAATTGGACTCTTCTTCAACCTGGTCCAAGAGAACTGGAACCAAAAGCATAGTTACTGGATATCCAGAAATTTTCTCAATTGGTATAGATCTGATCTTTCGAAGTTCTTAACCACGAATTCCAGTAGATAAGGGCAGTTGTTTAATATCCGGTAACCTTATCCGCAATAGACCAGCACAGGTTTTCAAAAATACAGTGCGTCATCGAATTTTCAAAAATTAGTTACCATTAGAAACTAAATTTGATTCAAGGGCTCAATTTCTTGAACCTGTACTTTCATTCGATGTTTTCTGGTGTCAGAATTAAGAAGTCCTACTAAAAAACAAAAAGAATGAACTAATCAATATTTTTTGAACTTGGTCCGATAGAATTGAACCTAAATCTTATAATAGGTTTTGGTTTTTGAAATTGATCCATGAATAATACTTTTTAAAAGAAGTTCTCTTATTTTTTAGACGAATTCTTTAGGAACAAATATTTATTTCACAGAAAAAATCATCAAAAAACAAATAGTGAAAGAATGTAAAAGAGCCCCGATTTAACGAAGCCATCGTAAACGTTTTGAAGGAGATTCATCGTCGACGTCGACATTGACTTCAAGCTCTATAGCATTTTCAGCATAATGATACTCCAATTTGGCCTTCTGTCCAGGTTCTCTTTCATGTTGGATAATCGCTTTTATTCTTAAACTTCTTTTTTTTTTTAATTTGAATAAAATATCCAAGTTAAGCTTACGTCAGACGTCGTCTACGTCTACGAACGTTCACTATAAAAACGAGGAAAAGTGAGGTTTTGTTGAATCTCGAATTTGTCAAGCACCATCTGCGCAATTCTCAGTGCGCAAAAATCGGTCCCAAAGTTTTCATTAACAACATGAAAAACGTTCCAAAAAGCATCAAAAACATAGAAATATACCCCTTTCTGATCTGTTTTAAGGTAATTTCACATCGCGAATATCGCTATGCAATTTATTTTGTGTGAAAATGAAACATTTTTTTCAGCTTGATCTTGGAATTTAAATCAAAAATAAATGTTTTCATGTTTTTTCTCGTTCTTGATAACCCTACAATTCTCTCATAATTGCGGTTTTCATCATTTTTTTAAAGTTTCCCTCAAAACTTCGGGACCGATTTTTGCGCACTAAAAATCGCCTAACGCAAAAACAAAATACAGGACGTTGATCAGCGTCAAAAAAATCTATCGAATGACATATGACTCGTCTGAAAACTCCACGGTCACCTGAGAAGGTTCCCTTGTCAGACAGCCAAGTAGGATCAAAAACTGACCAGAAAATGTGTCCAAAAACTGACCAGAAAATGTGTCCAAAAACTGACCAGAAAATGTGTCCAAAAACTGACCAGAAAATGTGTCCAAAAACTGACCAGAAAATGTGTCCAAAAACTGACCAGAAAATGTGTCCCTGAATCAGACTCAAATTGCGGACTACTAAAACTTTACATTCAGGGTATAATGGTTGGATTCAGAAGATACAGTTCAGGTATATTATGGTCTCCTTGGGTTCCCTTTTTAGTAATTATTGTACATTTATTTGAACAAACCAATCAAATTGAACAATTGAATTAATATAGCTCATTGTCAAAATCAATAAATAATGCATCCCCGAAAGAATGGTAACACAACTCCGCGCACTTTCCATTTTTATCTTTGATTGTCGATTTCCACCTGAAATTCCAGCATATTTGGATTCAATCACACTTTTGTCTTGTTCAACTCACGAATCTTCATCATCATCCTCATCCTCATCAATCTCCACGTTTTCCAGAGAACCGCGAAGTTGTTCTACATCAAACGTCGAACCAAACAAACCCCACTCACACCATTCCAAGTTCTCTCGGATTTCTCCATTTTTCCATGATTTGATGAAATCGAAAATGTCGCTCACAGAAATGTCGCCAATCTTAATTTCAATGGATTTAGCTGACAATCGGAGAAATTGTTGATAATTGAGGTGAAGACTAGGCATCTTCAGTTTATCAGAAACTTGATACATCTGTTCATGGCTCTGCTGACATGTTGGAAAAGGTTTGATATCCCAGTAGGCCAGTGTTTTTAAAGGGCGTCGTAGTTTCGATAAAAACTCTATGATATTGATCTCAAATTGAATTGTAACATGTTCCAGATTGTCCAAACTATTGATTTCCGAATAGAAGTTGTTCATTGATAGTGTATTCGAGTGTAAATGCAACCCTTTGATTGTTTTCTGATGGGTTTTCAACAAGTTTTTGAAGTTTGAAGTTGCAAAATCAACCAAATTTTCAAAACCGTCCAAATGTTGGCATATTTCTATACTCCACAATTCTTGATCAGTATTAAGTCTTAGGCTGGAATAAATTGATGAACTTTTCAACAAAAAAATGTTTCGGGTACACCAAACATAATGGAAATGTTCATTTTGCACCAAAAAAGAGTGAGTTTTCACCTAATTTAGGTCCAAAATTGACTGATACAGTTTTTCAATAAAGTTTCAGAAAGAGGGTATTTGAGTATGGTGAACGTCATGGTGATGTTTTTTTTTGCATCAAAATAGAGCTGCCCTCAAGTTTTACCTGTTTCAGTTCCAAAAATGATTGACACAGGCTTTCTTTTTGAAAATCGCGTCTTGAAAAATTGAATACCATATATATCGTAGGTAGGACATATTTTTATAAATCATTTCTCACAATTTTGCATCTTGGAAAATTTATTCTTGCGCCAGAAAAGCGTCAACACTCCAAATGCGTCAGTACCAGAGTTGGGTGAAATTCCGACTTCCGAACTTCTATGTTCGTTTTTTGATGCTCGGTTGTCGGCTCATTATTATAGTTGAAATACACTATTTTTCATTCGCATAATTATTTTTCCGCATTTTTTGTTCAGTTTCTCTGATTTTTACAAACAAAAATGTGTGTACTTCCAACTCTGGGTCAATCAACTCTGGACATAAAATAGGTGAGAACTCAGATGCAGCTCTTTTTTTTGGTGAAAAATGAAAATTTCCATCATTTTTGGTGTACTCGAAAACCTTTTAATAAACACGTTTTTTTTAAATTTCATCCGGTTTGAGGCCAAACTCTACTCACTATTTCATGACATTTTTGCCAGATTCCTGCATGAAATACAACATGTAACCACAGGTTTCGTTGCGTCTTGTTTTGCCGTGAGCAACTTTGATTATCATCTTTCTTTCGAATCCAGAACGTCGGACAAGATATGAGGGAGTGAATTCGCGCAGTTCTAGTTGTAGAGAGTACGAAAACTTTTTCGAAGATGTTGCTTCCTTGGACGACAATTTCGAACATCTCCTGAATCGGCATCTGAAAATTGGAATATCAAAATTGAGAAGAAAAATTATTATTAGTATAAATCAGAAGTTACCTATCATCGACCTCCATTTCATCCACAACCATCATTCGAAGTTCAGCTGGCATATGTGAATAATACTCGAAAACCTGGAAAATTATAATTAAAAATTATTTTGAACCTAGTTTAATTTTAAAACTTACACGTTCTTCTTTAGAATTGACAGTCATTTTTGGTTGAAAAACGAGATCAGCAAAAAACTGGAGAATAAACACAAAGAACGTTGGCGGGGGAAAGTAGCGTGGTACACTTCCTAGATGCTAATCGATTTGTGTATCGACGCGATAGGGTTACTGTAACAGTTGTGTGGGGTGTGTGTATTCTTTGTGTATATTTTATTTCTGCATCAAAACGGAACTGGATTCTCCAATTTTAGATTTAAAAATTGAGCAGTCAACATAGAGGGATTCAGTATTATAGTTCTAGAAAAATAATTTTTGATGAAATAGAAAAGTGAGCATAACGTTTACCATATTTAAATACTTCTTTACTGAAAATATCATCAAAATGTGGTCAGTAAATTTGGAACCTAAAATAGATAAAACCCCGGTGCAGTTTATTTTGGTGAAAAATGAGCATAACCATGATGTTCACCATACCCAAATATATTCGGTTCAATTTTTCATGCGGCGGAATCAAAAGTGAACTTGATCTCGGGGAAAAAACGGCAAACGTGTCGCAAGGCTTTTCCCTTGTCGCAAGCTTGCGGCAGTTTTGCTGCTAGATGTCGCAAAGCTTGCGACTATTGGCGCAAGAACACCGCAAGCCTTGCGACAGCCGAATGTCGCAAGTTTGCGACAAACTGTCGCAAGCTTTCCGATTTTTCCCCGAGATCCTCCGTCTTTCCTTTTCTCTACGAAAACCAGGAAGGTCATTCAAACGAGCACCCGACATTTAAGGCGTTTCGCTGTATGCTATGTTTTGTGTGCGTGTGTGTTGGCGGTTGGCCGCCCTCTCACTTCTCTACCGTCTCTTCAACGCCTCGCTGGTTTCGTCGGATCTCTGCGTCTCGTACACTCTTATCCCTGTAGTTCTGACTCATCGTGCATCCCAACAACTGCTAAGGTAACCCATCGTGTCGATACAAATATCGATTTTTGTGCGAGTAGTTAGCCAGCGTCACGCTACGATCCTCCTTCTCTTTCTCCCTTATACTCTTTGTTTTGCTTGAGTTGAAAAATATTTTTCTATCAAAATGGCTGCGATTTCTAAAGAAAACCATGTGAGTTCTTAAAGCAACACCATAAGCTTGAAGTTAACACCCTGAATATGAGAATACGAAAATCTGAAATCACGATAATTTCAGTGAAGTGTGTTTTGAATTTTACATGGAAATCAGATTAGAAAATGAAAAACTGTTAGAGACCGAGTTCGAAAAAATTATGATGATTTCAATTTTTGTGATTCCTTCATTGAGGGTGTTGTCTTCAATTCCCATAATTTTTTTTGGGTTCTTATTGGTATCGATTATGTAGCTTAGGTTTTCAGGTTTTCGAGCATTATTCATATTTGCCACCGGAACTTCGAATGATGGTTGTGGATGAAATGGAAGGTGATGATAGGTACGCTTCAATAAATTTTTGGAACTATAGTCAACTTTGACATATTTTTAGATGCCGATTCAGAAGATGCTCAAAATTGTCGTCCAAAGAAGCAACATCCTCTAAAAAGTTCCTATACTCTTTAGACATGTACAATCTTTGTACGATTTTTGCATTGCCTTATTTTGCACTCCAAAGTGGTGCGATAATCAAAGTTGGATTTGGAAAAACAAAACACAACGAAATTTACGGGTTCGAGTTGAAATTCGAAGAAGAAGCTGGCAAAAATGTTATGAAATAGTGAGTTGGCTTTTAACATTTTTCTGAAACTCATTTTTTATTTTCAGCCTGAATCTGAATTCCAACCGAGAATTATGGAGACTTGAACTTTGTCACGAATCTGCGAGTTTGACCGATTTTGCTACTTTTTACTTTAAAAATTTGCTGAAAACTTATCGAAATACAATCAAAAGCTTGCGTGTTAACACGGATATCCCGGAAATGATAAACTTTGACGAAGAAATCGATATTATGAACAATCTGGAACATGTTTCAATTCGATCTGAAATTGATTGGACACAGTTTTTCAGCAAATTACGGCGTCCTTTGAAAAGTTTGATTTGTGCTGGTTACCAATCGAATCGTTGTCTTGAACACTTTGAACAGGTACTTGGGAAAAAATTCATAACTATACTTTACACAGTTATGCTCAAAAATATCCAGAAAAATAAAGAGAAAAAAATTACCGGATTTTAAGACAATTTTTTTTTCTGAAAATAGAGAAATTTGAAAAATTCCTAAAATTCCAAAAATTGACGAATATTTTTCAAATTTCATTTTTGAACGTACCAATCCAGATTTTTTTTGAATTAAAAAAATTAAAACTGGTTTCATTTGAATTATAAATTTGAAAAAAAACAAAAATATTTTTTTGATGTTTTGAAAATATTTAAAGAGAAATTAAAAAATAATATTCATTCGTATATTGAATTTTAAAAAAGTCAAAATTATAAAAAAAAACAAAAATATTTTTTTTTACATTTTTTTAAAACTTTAAAAAAAAATTCAGATAGAAATTGGAACATTTTTTTATTCGAATATTAAATTTGAAAAAAAAAATGTTTTAATTTTCAAAAAAACTATTTGAATCGTAAATTTATAAATTTCGAAAATCAACTTCAAAAAAAGGTTAAAATTCCATGTCACATAATTTTTTCATCAAAAATCATCAATTTTCAGATCTTCTACGAATTTTTGAAGCTTCACTGTATTTTCAGAAAAATATTCTTAAATTCAAGATTTAAAAGAATAATTTTTTGTTCGAATATTAAGTTTAAAACAAAATTTGAAAAAAATCATCAATTTTTAGACCCTCTACGCATTTTTGAAGGTTCAACGTATTTTCAGAAAAAGGTTCTTAAAATCTAGATTTTTAAAATATCCATTTTTGGCAATCCAAGAGAAAAATATTTTTTTTGCAAAAAATAAAATCCTACAAAAAATGGAGTTTTGCTGATAACCAAATTTCCAGATCTGCCAAATTTCAAATAGCATCGATATGATTGACCTTCGCCTCAATTATCATCAATTTTTGCAATTATCCGCGCGAGAAATTCGTATCCACATTGGCCAATTGACCGTAGAAGATATTTCCAATTTCATCAAATCCTGGCAAAATCGAACCCTTCGAGACAACTTCAAAAAGTGCAATTGGTCTGTAAGTGGTTCGAATTTCGATTTTCAACAACTTCTGGCTTCACTTGAAGATGTAGAAGAGGATGAGGATGATGGACGTATCTTGTAAGTTTACACCTGTGAAGAACCTTTGAGACATTTTGATTTTTTTCAGTTTGAAAGCAAAAATGGAACCTCACGAGAAGGTTGGAAAGAAAGCGCAATTGAATTATTTGGAGATAAGGGAATCAATAGTATTTTCAACAGGAATTTGGCTGTTTTGATGTTTTTTTTAATTTCTATTTTATATAAATACCTTTGAATTTAAAGTCTCGGAAAAGTTTACACCGTTTTAGTGAAATCGTCATATCTCAGCTCAAAATGGTCCGTTTGGCCCCTTATTTTGCACAGTTATGCCCAAAAACATTAGCAATATGCTTCAGTTTTTGTAAGACGATATCTGAAAAATTAAAAATCTGGAAATGTTTTTTTCTGAAAGTTTTCAGTTATAATATACTAATTGGAAAGTTGCATTTTGGAAAAAATGTATGTTCGCGTTCATAATTCAGCTCTGCGCAAATGAAAAATTCTCGGATCTGGACAGAATGTTTTACTTTTTTTCTCCAACTATTTTTAAGAAATAGTTTCTAGCTTCACTGAGATGCGCAGAGTGAAATCAACTTTTTTTTACATTGAAAAAAGGTTCCAAAACGTGACCTCTATAAAATTAGATGTGTAATCGCTTTTTAGCATTTTTTTTTACTTTGAACTATTGCTACTACCAGAAGGTGGACGACGGCGAAGCCGGTGGCGCCCCACGATAGGTTACGGTAGCAGTTGTTGGACTGTGTGAATAAATGTTATTTATTGTTATACGTTTCGGTTGAGGTTTTTTAGAATCAAGACTCTCTCACCTTCAAGTTCAAAGCGAACCCAGTATCTCTAGATTTCCTTGAATCAATGTCCAAACTCAAAAAACCAAACATTTATGTATGTTTCATTGCTCTCATCATTTTTCTTATCATATTTTTCTTATCAGGAAAGTGAAAACTACATACATTAATTTTTCTATTAATTTGAAAATTTTCCTGTCCTCCTGTTCCAAAATGACTGACTTCGATGTCATCGTCGTTGGCGCTGGTATTTTTGGTTCCTGTACAGCGTACCATTGTCAAAAATTGGGTCTGAACACCTTACTTCTTGAGCAGGTAATTCAAACTTTTCCTTATATTGGTAACCAGGAAAATTTTTATTATTTACAGTTCCAACTTGGTCATTCTAACGGGAGTTCTCATGGTTCTTCAAGGGTTATTAGATATGCGCATGTTGAGAAGGCATATGTTCCACTTGTAGATGATGCTTATCATCAGATTGAGGAGCTAGAAGCAAAAAGACAGGAAAAATTGTGGAAGTTGGTACCCGGAATTCATTTTTTTAAATTTTGATTCATCATGATTTCTATTATAGAAAAACCGGTTTGTTATGGGTTAGCACAGGAAATACTATCGAGAAAATCTCATCAAATTTGAAAGCATCTGACATTGACCATCGTGTTGTGGATGGTCCTAAGATCCAGGAGCATTATCCACAATTTCAATTTGGACCTGAATGGCAGGGATTGATTGATCCGATGGGTGGAGTTATCTACGCTGATAAATGGCTCCACGCTTTTCAAAATGAGTTCGTCCAACTTGGTGGAATTATTCATCAAAAGGAAGAGTTGGTTTCATACGATGATCAGAGGAGTTTGGATTTTGTTGAGGTTCAGACATCAAAATCGGGTTATAAATGTAAGAAGATAATTTTCACAGTTGGATGTTGGATCGCCAAACTATTGCCGGAATTGGATTTTGGGATCAAGGTTGGACCCCTAACCCGCGTTAATATTGCATCCAAACATCAAAAAATCATAAGAAATTTTCGAAAAAAATCTGTCCAAATTGATTTCAAGAAAGTACCATTTTGATTAAAGGGACATAATGGTTTTTGTCGAAAATTTGCCGATCTGCTACAATGTCACGGTTCAAAATTAGTATAATATATATATTTTTTCGAGTTCTGTTGGTGTCACACGTATCAATGTGGTAATCAATTGGACAAATATCAACTTTTTGTTTTTTCAAATTCCAAAAACAAATCCGTCTATTTTTCTTAATGTGAAACGTGACATTGTCGCAGGCCCACAATTTTTTTTTAAACAAAAACCATTATGTCCCTTTAATCAAAATGGTACTTTCTTAAAATCAATTTGGGCGGAAATTTGTTTTTTGATTTTTTGACGTTTGGGCTTGAATGAACTGAAAAGAGTTACACCTGCGTTGTGTTGAAGTCTGACCGGGATTCATAAAAACCTAATTTACGTTATATGTAGGCCAACTATTGGTCTATCCTAGATTGTTGGCCTGCTAGATCGATAAGCAAAAAATCGTGATATGCATTGATTGAGGAACCTCACATTTTGAAACGGACAATCACGAGCTGGTCCAGTTTTTACCTGGTCAGGATGGGCTATGGTCTAAAGGGTTCTTTTTGAGTGCGAGCCAAAAAAAATTTCAGCATCTCAAAAAAACAAGATCAGATCCGTCTCGACCCGATATCAAGAGACCTGACGAGAGACCATATCGTAAATGATCAATCTAGTTGAGACCTGAACCATATTTTTTAATGCGGTCCGGAAAAACCCCTTAGATTCTGTACATGCTTACATTTTTCAGCCAATCAGCCTCTCTGTGTGCTACTGGAAAGCATTAGAAGACACAAATTCACACCTCCTCAACGAAGATCACTACCCAGTTGTCATTGTCAAAGACACAAATTCTGCTCATTTCTCCTTGCCAGATACCGATCATCCAGGTTCCATCAAGTTCGTCTATGATTCTGGGGATCCATTGACTTCTGAACTCAAACATCCTGAAACTCGATCAAGTGCTCTGATTGATTTGCCCGCGGAGTTCATTCGCAAGCATATCCCAATTGTAGATCACCGCGCTCCATCTTTTGTGGACACTTGTATCTACACGGTGGGTCACTTATTTCACAAAAATGATATCAAGTTAATAGCAAGAAAGATTATAGAACTCTCCCGATCATCATTACATCATTGGAACAATCCCATCAAGAAGTCCTAATGTTCTTGTCGGAGGCTGTGGTTCAGGATCTGGCTTCAAAGTTGCTCCGGGAATCGGCAGAGCATTGGCTGAGCTAGCAGCTGGTGGAAAAACTACGGTGGATGTCACATTTTTCAGTGCTTCAAGATTTCAAAAATGATTATATGAAATGAATGAAAATTTCATGAATAGTTTTATTAATCATGTTTATTGAGTGTATAATTATAAAAAAATATAATATTTTAAAATATGAGAACCAATTTCAGATGTATTTCCGAGCTTAAAATCAGAAGGTTAACCTTTGCACTTCTCCCGGCACATTTTAATAATTCTCAAAAACCTGAAAATACAAAATTGAAGGGGACCAGGCTGAAAAAAATCGCTCAAAACTTTTCAATTTAGGAAAAAAATTCAAATGATGAAGAGTATTTTAATATCTTATTTTCAGTTCCAAATGCCAGTTTCAATCTTTTTTAGATGAAAATTGATCAAACGTTGAAAATGGTGATAGAAATTTTTAACTCTTGAACAATTTTCAGCCAAAAAATGCTGAAAATGAGATTCAGGGCTGTAAATCAGACACTCAGGTACTCCTCAAGCAAAGTTTAATTTTTATTTCAAATGTAAATTCTACAATTTGGAGGGTTGGTTTTGGGAAAATGTGAGGTTTTGTGGCTAGACATATATCATTTTGTAGATCTTGACACGCTGAAAACGAAGATTTCATCAATTTTTGCCAAATCAAATCCTTGATACGCAATTTTCAGCCTTTGAATTTACACTGAAACAACAAAACATGATCGAAAAACCTTCAAAAACTAACAAAAATGGGATTGTATACTATACTATAGGTTAACTTTTTGTCCTGAAAATATCTAGACAGTTTGTTTTGCATAAAAATGAAAAATTACAGCATTTTCAGCAAATTTGCATTTTTTTTCTTCTAATAATAAAAACGTGAAAATATTACGTCAGCTTGCTTTCATTCCGTTTTTCTCTGTTTTTTTTTGCAAAGGATCTGACATTTTCAGCTTAATTTTGAGGTTTTTAAAGATAATACGTTATCCAGTGTTTTTTTTTCATACTTGATTACTCTATAGTTTCGCCCTAGCCCTCAAAATCGCTTTTAAACAGGTTTTCTCACTTTCTAGCTAAACACATTGGAGCTGAAGTTTGCACATCGAGAATTGCATTTGGCAAAAACTGAATACAGGATGTTGATCAGCGTTCAAAAATCTATCGAATGATATAATTCTCATCGAAAATCTCCACATTTTTTCAAAACCTATTGTATTGTTAAAATTATTAGACCATTGGAAGAGCAACCAATATGGCCTAGAAATCCAATAAATACAGTACTTTTTGAAAAATATCAAAGAAAAATAGGTTTTTGTTTTTTCTAGGCCATTTTGCGTTTTCTAGGCCACTCTCTAATTTTTTCGTATTCGAATCGTTCATGGAGAGTGAATGTCCTCATTAGAATAAAAGTTTTGCATTCTGAAACTTTTAGAACTATTATATACACAATTATTGAAAAACTGTAGAGTTCATCGAATTTCATCGAGAATCTTATTTTATATTTTTAAGTTCATACATGGTGAGAGTTTTTCAAAACGAATCTCAATTGCCAAATTTATCGCTCACAGAAAGAGGTCGGGGCACACCCTGTCAAAAGGTGAGAGGGAAGACTCGAGGTATAGACGCAGACAGTCTCATCAGAGCGAAAATGCACATGTTCATTTCCAGTTTTTATTACAAAAAATTGATTTTTTGCTGAAGTGTTCACGTTTTTTTTTCGATCGAACAAAAAAACGTGAATTTTTTGTGTTTCTGTTTGAAACATCCACAGAAAACGTTATTTTATTTGGAAATGTAAAAGCCAACAACAAAAACGTGAAGTTAAATGTTCGAATTGCTGATTTTTTTTTTTGAGAGAAGAAGATTTGCAATGAAAAGGAGCGTGCTTGCTCCGGTGAACGTGTCTGCGTCTCCACTCACGTCCTCCCTCTCACCTATTTCCCATTCTTCATTGGGCTAACATGATGTGCGCGGTGCCTAAAAAGTTTCCAAAATAACTTTGCAAAAGAGTAAACTGGTACCGTTTTTGTAATACTCACTAATCGCAAAATGGGTCACTTCAAATTTCAAGTTCAAAGTCTGATTCATTGGATGAGCTTCAAGTCTCTCTACCGTTAAGTAGAACTATCTAGCTTTCGTCCAGGTGTGCTTAATCAAGACTTACAGGTCATCATAATAGAGTTTGTGTTGTTTAAAAACGTCTGCAAAAAGAAAACGAAGTCTCTATGCAGCGAATTTGACCTACTGGCTTTTCTTCATTTCTCCGAAATGAGGGGAAGGTCATTCAAACGAGCAGCCGACATTTAACGCGTTTTGCTGCACACTATGTTTTGTGTGTGTGTGTGTGTTGGCGACTGGCCGCCCTCTCACTTCTCTCCCGTCTCTTCATCGCCTCGCTGCTCTCGCCTAATCTCTGCGTCTTGTACTCTCTAATCTCTCATTGTGGAGAAAAAATCAGCGTCATTCTCACTCTTCTCATTTCTCTTGTTTCCTTCCATATTTTCTGCCGGCATCTAAATACATACAAAAATGTATAGAGTTACCATAGGAAGAAATAGAAAAGTGAGTTTGAATCCCAGTTTCAGCCACAATTTATTTCTTAAATTAAAATTTTCAGTTTTTCAAGAAGTACCTGGATTTGCCACCAAAGTTTCGAATGCTTATCATAGACAAGATGCAACCGGAAGATAGGTAACTTTTTCAATCGATAATTGGGAAAATTTTTTTTTTTTGAAGGTGCCGTTTTACCCAATGTTCCAAACAATGCCACAAAGAAGCAAAGTCTTCTAAATACTTCATTCATACCTTGAAAATTGAGATTAAAAAATTTACAACCATCGTTGCTGGATTCACCAAGTATCCCCATGACCACGAGAATTTCGTAGGATTCACCTGGATGATCGTGGAATCTCGTGGAAGGAAATTCGAAGTGTAAGTCGAGTGAAATTCATCACAAAAAACAATAATAAAAATTTGTGAGCTTTTGGGTTATGGTCGTGATCGTCAGATTCAGTGTTTGGTGTTTGCACATATATGAGAGAATTCAAACGTTTTTTTTCGAATTTTATTGTTTTTTGTGGGGTAATCGAGATTTTCTGTGAAGCCAATTAATTTTTGGAAACCCGGTAGAGTATTTCGGGAACCCGGTAGCTTTTTCCGAGAACCTAGTGATTTTGGGAACCCGGTAGCTTTTTTCCGGGAACCTGGTGATTTTGGGAACCCGGTAGAGTATTTCGGGAACCCGGTAACTTATTTCGGGAACCTAGTGATTTTGGGAACCCGGTAGATTATTATAGGAACCCGGTAGCTTTTTTCGGGAACCTGGTGATTTTTGGGAACCCGGTAAATTATTTCGGGAACCCGGTAGCTTTTTCCGGGAACCTAGTGATTTTGGGAACCCGGTAGATTATTATAAGAACCGGGTAGCTTTTTCCGAGAACCCAGTGATTTTGGGAACCCGGTAGAGTATTTCGGGAACCCGGTAGCTTTTTCGGGAACCTGGTAATTTTTGGGAACCCGGTAGATTATTATAGGAACCCGGTAGCTTTTTTTCGGGAACCTGGTGATTTTTGGGAACCCGGTAGATTATTTCGGGAACCCGGTAACTTTTTTCGGAAACCCAGTGATTTTGGGAACCCGGTAGATTATTATAAGAACCGGGTAGCTTTTTTCGAGAACCTGGTGATTTTTGGGAACCCGGTAAATTATTGCGGGAACCCGGTAGCTTTTCCCGGGAACCTAGTGATTTTGGGAACCCGGTAGATTATTCTAAGAACCGGGTAGCTTTTTTCGGGAACCTGGTGATTTTTGGGAACTCGGTAGATTATTTCGGGAACCCATTATGTTTTTTCGGGGACCCGGTGATATTTGACAGTCATGTAAAATCATTCCGGGAACCCGGTAGCTTTTTTCGGGAACCTCGTGATTTTCGGGAACCCGGTAGCTTTTTCCGGGAACCTAGTGATTTTGGGAACCCGGTAGCTTTTTTCGGGAACCTCGTGATTTTTGGGAATCCGGTAGCTTTTTCTGAGAACCGGTTGATTCTCCTTTTAGAAAATGGCCCACTAGTATTTGTACTTACATATGTATTGATTTTTTCTTCAGAATGACTGCTCAAGGGGATACAGATTCGCGACGGTTGGATGCATCTACAAATCTACTTCAATATTCGATTGAATGCTTCAAAAAACTGTTGCTGAGGTACCAGAATAATATGAAGGTGTTGGATATTTTTGGAGATGGATTATATGGACAAGATTTTGGGATTGAGAGATTACCAAATATCGAGACACTACGCACAAGATGTGGTAAAAGTTCTACCCTGCTCTCTTCAAAACTTCAACATCCTTTGAAGAATTTGTTTCTTGATGGAAAGAACGCCGAAAACTTCGAACTGGTTAGTCTATTAAAAAAATACAGGGCGTCTTCTGATACAGCTTTTGATGGTGCTCAACATCCTGCCATCAACGTTTCCTGAGCTCCGCAAGGAATTCTTGAAATTGAGCACAAAGTTTGCTCTGAAAACATGAAATATCTTTTCAAAATTACATTCTTTAAAAACGCTAGAAACGTGAAAAATCATCTTAAACGGGCGCCTTCTCGCCCGCTACATGAAACGCCCGTTTACCCGTTTGCCCTAACGCCCGAAAGCCCTTTTGCCCGCGCCTAAGCTTGAAAATGTGACGCCCGCACGCCTGCATTTTGAAACGCCCGGAAGCCCGTACGCGCTCTCCTTCACGCCCGCGCGCCCGCTCGCCTCTCGACCACACGCCCGCACGCCCGCACGCCCGCATGGCTACTCGCTCGTTGAAATTTGTTTATTTTAGAATTTTTGAGTTTTTTTTTTGTAAAGAATGAAAGAAAAAACAAAATTCAATTAATTTGGTTTATTTTAAAATAACAAAAAAATTATTTAAAACATAGCAAATTGATAAATTAAAACGTGTGGCGGGCGTGCGGGCGTCCAGGCGTGCTAGCCGCCCGCTCGCCCGATTTCATAAGCCTACCCGCGCCCTTTTCAACAAACAAAATTTTGATGTCGATTCAGGGTATACAAAAATTAAGGTTGCAAAATCGGGCAAACGTCGCTTGTTACATGAAAGCGTTTTGGGCGAACGGGCATGCGTTTGGGCGAACGGGCGAGGGCGAGAGGGCGTTCTAAAAGTCGGGCGAACGGGCGATTGTATCACAAGCTTGGTGGAAATATCAAAATTCTATAGAGAATTTTTACTTTTCAGTTTTTCCCACTTTATCGAGATTTTTTTTGCATTTTTTAAATCCGAATGTATAGAAAACAAAAACCACACCAAATCCATTAAAATTTGCCAAATTTCCGTCGGTTTCAAAATTTTTAACACGTTCATCTTTTTAGTGAACAAAAATGAGTTCATAATTAGGAAAATCATCATAACATGGCTCAAAACCGTCGGGTTACTGTAGATTTGTTTTCGAACAGCAAAATTGTCAATATTTTACATCAAACGAAAATTCCATTCATGTGATTTCAAATTTTCTAGAGATTTTGGTTTTTTCATTTCCACAATGTCTAAAAAACATTTCTGAAAAGAATTCTGGGATTTAAGACTATTTTATCTGAAAATGTAGCAGAAAAGTGTTTCGAATCAACCGTGTTTTCAGAAAAAAAAATCCAGATTTTTTCCCCTGAAAATCTATCCCGGAAATATTTCTGCTGACCAAGTGTATTTTTTCGAAAAATTGAACATTTCTGGAAAAAAATTTTCCAGATCTACCAAATCCAAGGTGACCTATTTCTAACGGCTTCGCAACTCAGCTACGAAGACATGCTCCAATTAACCGCATCGACCATTACTATCCCAATTGCTGGCATAACTGACAAGAACATCTACGATTTTATCCAATCTTGGCGTAATGGAACCACCCGGCAAAGATTTCAGCGTTTCGCATGGCACAGAATCAGAGAATCAACAACATTCGATGTTCGAGAGTTGTTCAGACGTCTTGGAGTGATGCGTATTGGCGTTGCAAGGTTAGTTAATTCATGGTTATTGAATTTCAGAAATTCAATTTCTCATTTTCAGCACAATAATCGACATCCAGCACTTCCAAGATGATGGAAAACGTGGAAAACTATCATTCCATAATGAATTGGAATGGTCACCACTTATATTTGAAGTCAACACTATTCAATAACTTCTACAGTAACCATGTCGTGTCAAGACCAACATGTTCATTTCTTCATTGTTTATATTTGTACTTTCCATCTTTGGATGTGAAATTTGAATTTTTTTTTGAAATCATGTATTTTGTAAAATTGTAAATTAATCATAAAAAATCAAAAAAATTCGTACCTACCTTATTTACAAGGGGATGGTTTCAAAAAAAATGTGGAGATTTTTGAACACTAATCAACATCCTGTATTCAATGTTTTATTGATATTATTTTCGTCGTAGGAGAAATAAGTCAAATTTGCTGAAAATGCTGTAATTTTTATGCGAAATGAACTTTCTAGATATTTTCAGCACAAAAAGTTACCCTAAAGCTTAGTAAACCATCCCATTTTTGTTCGTTTTTGTTGTTTTTCGAGCTTTTTTTGTATTTTCAGTGTAAATATCACGGCTGAAAATTGCGTATTGAGGATTGTTTTTGGCAAAAATCGATAAAAAATTTATTTTCAGCGTGTCAAGATCTACTAAATGATATAAGTCTCGCATATTTTCCTGAAACCATTCCCTTGTTAGCGATCAGTAGTAACTCATTTTCAAGTATTTCAGCTATGTATAACTCGGCTCAAAATGATCAGATTGACATCATTTCGCAAACATTGATTACGCGATGTTGCTCAGCGTCTCAAAATCTATAAAATGACATATAAAACTCCAGGTTTTCTCAAAATCATATCCTTGTCAGTAGCGTCCTTTTTTTATACATTTCTAAAATGTCCATAAAATTTGTTAAATAATAAAAAGTGAGTTTTGGTACCGTCCATGAAAAATTCAGATGACAAGTAGTAAATTTTTGAAAAATCCCCTCAAAAATTTTTTATAGCCTGCAAGTGCATGCAAGCTCATCATGAGCAAACTCCAAATCGGCTCGTAAATAAAATACATTTTTTATTTCCACATATATACAACTTTAAAAAACGAACAAAAATATCAGTCTCTTCTCGTTTTAAAGGAAATCTGATTTCCCCACAAATTAATCACACCGCTCATCGGATTGTTCATCTGTCCGGCTCCGGGTTGCGCAGGATTGTCCAACTCTTCGCGTCGCACCAACCTGTTCAAATTCAAATCTTATAATAATTGTCCTTCATTAAAATACTCACGTAAAATTGCCTTGTTGAGCTTGTTGAAGAAGACGATAAAGTTGGTGGCTATCAAAATTGGAACCTGGAACCAAGTTCCATGAGAAATTGACGACTTCTCTTCCGATGGTTTTCTTCGCCCAGGATTTGATGATGTCGACAATGTCTTCTTCGGTGACGTATCCAATTGGAAGTTGGATATTTGACGCTGATAATCGGAGAAACTGCTGTTTGTTGAGTTTGAGGTTATCGTGTTGGAAAACGTTTTGGACTTTATAAATCTGGAAATAAGGGATGATCCAGAATTCAGGATTCAGGATTAGGGATTGGGAGAATCGTGAATCGTGAATCGTGAATCGTGAATCGTGAATCGTGAATCGTGAATCGTGAATCGTGAATCGTGAATCGTGGGTCGTGAATCGTGAATCGTGAATCATGAATCGTGAATCGTGAATCGTGGGTCGTGAATCGTGAATCGTGGGTCGTGAATCGTGAATCGTGAATCATAAATTAAGGATTCACATTGATACATTAAAGATTCAGATTCATGGATTCACAATTCAGCTTCACGGATTCAGGATTCACAATTCAGGATTCAGATTCATAAATTAAGGATTGAGATTCATCGATTCAAGATTCAGATTTATTGATTTAGTTTGATGGATTTAGAATTCAGGATTCAGATTCATAGATTAAGGATTCAGGGATTCAGAGATTCAGGATTCAAAAGGGATTCTAGTCATACCTGCTCCCAATTCGCTATTTCTCCATGATTCGTTCCAGCCGCCGTGAACTCCTTCAAAGGATTTTTAGCTTTCAAAAACAATTGTGGAAAATTGCCAATAATCCGCAATTCTTCCAAATTTTTCAATTGAAAATTTCCAAAATCGAAATCTCTTCGAAATTGTCCGTCCACATCCAAACGTTTGATCGAATTTCGATAATGTTTCAATAAAGTTTTGAAATGTTGAATAGCAAGTTGAGCCAAATCCACCGAATTTCTCAATTTTGTCTTCCACGATTCTTCAGAATTCATTGTACTGAAATAAATATGATATAAATTAGTTCTGGGGTGTCCAAACTTCAAAAAATCACAAGAAATTTCCAAAAAAAACCTGTCCAAAATGATTTTAAGAAAGTACCATTTTGATTAAAGGGACATAATGATTTGTAGGTTTTTTTTTGGAAATTCTTATAAATTTTCGACGTTTGGACGCCACATAATGGGTTATGTGTGCTCTATTGCAACACTCTGTTTCTTTTCTTCCTCTCAGTTTTCAACACACTCTCACAATTGTTCGTAAAATTCGATGCGTGCAGATTTTTAAAAGTTTACAACGCAATTTTGCAGGCAACCCTTCAAACTATTTTTTTCTGAAAACACTGGGAAATTTCAAAAAACTGTAGGATGGCTGAAAATTGATGAATTTATTCCAAATTTTGAAAAAAGACGTATTAATACAGTGCTAACAGATCCCCAAAATTACAGACTTTTTCAAGAAAAAAATCTTTTTTTTTTTTTGCTTTTTTTTGTAAAAAATCATAAAATTTCAGCCACCACTATTTTTGTTCAAAATTTCACTGTATTTTCAGGAAAAACATCTTAAAATTCGAAAAAACATTTTTTTTTTCTGAAAAATCCATCCGGGAAATGTTTCTAACAGTTTGAAAGAACAATTTGACGAAAAAAAACTTTTTCCAAAGTGTCTAGGAAAAAGAAAGTATTTTTTCAAAAACTGAAAAGTTTCAGAAAAAAAAAATTCAGAAGTTCAATTT
Source organism: Caenorhabditis sp. 38 MB-2015 (assembly GCA_900536415.3). Lineage (NCBI taxonomy): Eukaryota > Metazoa > Nematoda > Chromadorea > Rhabditida > Rhabditidae > Caenorhabditis > Caenorhabditis quiockensis. The sequence continues at coordinate 61,767 of LR550078.1, forward strand.
TTCAGATATGGTTTTACAAAAACTGGAGCACATTACTAATATCATTGAGCATCATTGTGCAAAATATGGGGCCAAACGGACCATTTTGAGCATAGATATGATGATTTTACTAAAGCGGTGTAAACTTTTGATCGCAAAACGCATATCTCGGGAACCAAAAAATTTAAGCTAACCAAACTTGGCAAATGGGTTCAGGGCACTACTGGTACCTCAGAAAAAAATTATGGGACCCCTCCTCATTCTTAGTCACCCCCTAAGCATTAAAATGTAAATTATAGGGGGACGCTACTAATAAACCTACCCCAAACGCATATCTCGGGAACCAAAAAATTTAAGCTAACCAAACTTGGCAAATGGGTTCAGGGCACTACTGGTACCCCAGAAAAAAATTATGGGACCCCTCCTCATTCTTAGTCACCCCCTAGGCATTAAAATGTAAATTATAGGGGGACGCTACTAATAAACCTACCCCAAACGCATATCTCGGGAACCAAAAA
>LR550078.1:62304-77923 GCA_900536415.3 Caenorhabditis sp. 38 MB-2015
ACCCCAGAAAAAAATTATGGGACCCCTCCTCATTCTTAGTCACCCCCTAGGCATTAAAATGTAAATTATAGGGGGACGCTACTAATAAACCTACCCCAAACGCATATCTCGGGAACCAAAAAATTTAAGCTAACCAAACTTGGCATATATGGTTACTACTGGTACCTCAGAAAAAAATTATGGGACCCCTATTTATGCCCAGAAAAAAGTGATACCTTTGAGCATAACATTTCGAAATTTGGAGCCAACTGGATCATTTTGAGCCCCAGGTATGCCGATTTTACCAGCTCTAACTATACAAACTTTCACCTGTTATACTTTAACATACCATTTAATTTGCTTTTTCTTATTTGTCTTCTTCTGAAATTCCAAACGATAACCGAAATGTTTGTTGTTCTCAGATTTTTTGAAGAAAACGGAAATATGGATATTGTTCATAGTGAAATAGTGAAACTCTATTGTATGAATGTAGTTTTTCGAGGATCGAGCTTCTTTCCTACAAATCTTTGAACATCGGGTAAACCGGCATCTGTAAGAAAAAATTTGTTAAAATCAGGCACAAAAAAATACCTGTCATCCGGTTGCATTTCGTCAATCACCATTATACGCAGTTCTGATGGCAAGTCGAGGAAACTCTGGAATTTAAAATATATTTTTTTGTTCAAGTCAAAATCGGGAGAAAAGTATGTTTTTTGGGTCCAGATTGAGAAAAAAATCAGAAAATTTGTAGAAAAAAAATATCGTTCTAGAAAAATCTGGAATTTTCGATTTTTTCAGAAAAAATTTCGAACAACTTCGAGAAATCATAACTCTGCTCGAAATTGATGAAATTTGATGGTTAAAAATTAATTTTGTTTGAAAAAAATTGAGTTTCTATTTTTTTCGGAGTTTTTGGGTATTATTTTTGTTTAACCTAATTTCAAATTTATTCACGTTGAAGTTCAATATTTTTCAAACAAAATGGTTTTTAAAACATATTATTTCATCCATTTTCAACCGAGTTATGATATTCCAAAGTTTTTTCTTGAAAAATCGAAAATTCCAGATTTTTTGGCGAACGACTTCTAGAAATCATAACTATACTCAAATTTGATTAAATTTGATGGTTGAAAAATAATTTTGTTTGAAAAATATTGAACTTTAATCCAAATTCATTTAAAAATAGGTAAATAGAAAATCAGATTCAAAAATTGCAAAAATTTTCGAAATTTTTCGTGTTATAAAAAATCGAATGTTCTCTTTTCTCAAAAATTTTGGGTATAATTTTCGTTTCACCCTGAATTAAAATAAATTCACGTCAAAGTTCGTATTTTTTCAAACAAAATGGTTTTTAAATTATTGATTTTCTTCAAATTTGAGCCGATTTACGATTCTTCAGAGTTTTTTTTTCGAACAACTTCGAGAAATCATAACTCTGCTCGAAATTGATGAAATTTGATGGTTAAAAATTAATTTTGTTTGAAAAAAATTGAGTTTCTATTTTTTCGGAGTTTTTGGGTATTAATTTTGTTTAACCTAATTTCAAATTTATTCACGTTGAAGTTCAATATTTTTCAAACAAAATGGTTTTTAAAACATATTATTTCATCCATTTTCAACCGAGTTATGATATTCCAAAGTTTTTTCTTGAAAAATCGAAAATTCCAGATTTTTTGGCGAACGACTTCTAGAAATCATAACTATACTCAAATTTGATTAAATTTGATGGTTGAAAAATAATTTTGTTTGAAAAATATTGAACTTTAATCCAAATTCATTTAAAAATAGGTAAATAGAAAATCAGATTCAAAAATTGCAAAAATTTTCGAAATTTTTCGTGTTATAAAAAATCGAATGTTCTCTTTTCTCAAAAATTTTGGGTATAATTTTCGTTTTACCCTAAATTAAAATAAATTCACGTTAAAGTTCGTGTTTTTTCAAACAAAATGGTTTTTAAATTATTGATTTTCTTCAAATTTGAGCCGAGTTACGATTCTTCAAAGTTTTTTTTTCGAACAACTTCGAGAAATCATAACTCTGCTCAAATTTGATGCTTACAAAAATTTGAATGTTTCTCTTTTTTTCTCATTTTTAATAACTTCACGTTCAAGTTCGATATTTTTCAAACAAAATTATTTTTTGAATATCAAATTTCATCGAATTTGAGCCGAGTTATGATATTTCAAAATTTTTTCAGAGAAAATTTTTTCGAAAAATCATAACTCGGCTCAAACTTGATAAAATTTGATGGTCAAAAAATAATTTTGTTTGAAAAATATTGAACTTTAACTCAAATTTATTTGAAATTAGGTAAACGGAAAATGAGATCCAAGAATCGCAAAAACTTTGAAAGTTTTCGAGTTACAAAAATTCGAATATTCCTCTCTTTTCTCAAAATTTTTGGGTATAATTTTTGATTTACCCTATGTTTAAATAAATTCACGTTCAAGTTCGATATTTTTCAAACAAAATGGTTTTTAAAAAATATAAATTCATCGAATTTGAGCCGAGTTATGATATTTCGAAGTTTTTTCTTGAAAAATCGCAAAATTCCAGATTTTTCGAATTTTTCTCTACAAATATTGGTAATTTTTGGTACGAAATACATATTTAAAATAAAACTCACATTCACTTTTCGAACTCCGAATTCAGAACACGCAAATTTCGAAACACAATGCATTTTGCAATTTGCCAACTATCCACTATCCAGTCAAAATATCGTTGAGCCAAAAAAAAAATGCGCGCGAAAAAAAGAGCGTGATGCTGTGTTAATTGATGGTGGTGGCATGCCGCGGTGAGACATAACAGAGAGACATAGAGATATAGAGCAGCAGATGGAAGGGGAACCATCTACAGTAATCTTGGAGAATGATGCGGCGTCCACTCTGTTTGCTTGATAGCGTCCTTTTTCATATATTGCTAGAGTGTCAATGGATTCTGTGAAAAAAAGGGGGTGCATTACAGAGCTGTTCCGGAAAGTTTTCCGAATTTCCGACGAACAATTTCGAAGAGATTTCGATTTTGGAAATTTTCAATTGAAAAATTTGGAAGAATTGCGGATTATTGGCAATTTTCCACAATTGTTTTTAAAAGCTAAAAATCCTTTGAAGGAGTTCACGGCGGCTGGAACGAATCATGGAGAAATAGCGAATTGGGAGCAGGTATGTCTAGAATCCCTTTTGAATCCTGAATCTCTGAATCCCTGAACCCTTAATCTATGAATCTGAATCTTGAATTCTAAATCCATCAAACTAAATCAATAAATCTGAATCTTGAATCCATGAATCTGAATCTTTAATCGATGAATCTCAATCCTTAATTTATGATTCTGAATCCTGAATTATGAATCCTGAATCCGTGAAGCTGAATTGTGAATCCATGAATCTGAATCTTTAATATATCAATCTGAATCCTTAATTTATGATTCACGATTCACGATTCACGACCCACGATTCACGATTCACGATTCACGATTCACGATTCACGATTCACGATTCACGATTCACGATTCACGATTCACGATTCACGATTCACGATTCTCCCAATCCCTAATCCTGAATCCTGAATTCGGGATCATCCCTTTTTTCCAGATTTATAAAGTCCAAAACTGAAAAAAAGGGGTGCATTACAGAGCTGTTCCGGAAAGTTTTCCGAATTTCCGACGGACAATTTCGAAGAGATTTCGATTTTGGAAATTTTCAATTGAAAAATTTGGAAGAATTGCGGATTATTGGCAATTTTCCACAATTGTTTTTAAAAGCTAAAAATCCTTCGAAGGAGTTCACGGCGGCTGGAACGAATCATGGAGAAATAGCGAATTGGGAGCAGGTTTGAATAGAATCCCTTTTGAATCCTGAATCTCTGAATCTCTGAATCTCTGAATCCCTGAACCCTTAATCTATGAATCTGAATCCTGAATTCTAAATCCATCAAACTAAATCAATAAATCTGAATCTTGAATCCATGAATCTGAATCTTTAATCGATGAATCTCAATCCTTAATTTATGAATCTGAATCCTGAATTGTGAATCCTGAATCCGTGAAGCTGTATTGTGAATCCATGAATCTGAATCTTTAATATATCAATCTGAATCCTTAATTTATGATTCACGATTCACGATTCACGACCCACGATTCTCGATTCACGATTCACGATTCACGATTCACGATTCACGATTCACGATTCACGATTCACGATTCACGATTCACGATTCACGATTCACGATTCACGATTCACGATTCACGATTCACGATTCACGATTCACGATTCACGATTCACGATTCTCCCAATCTGTAATCCTGAATCCTGAATTCTGGATCATCCCTTTTTTCCAGATTTATAAAGTCCAAAACTGAAAAAAGGGGTGCATTACAGAGCTGTTCCGGAAAGTTTTCAAAATTGGTTCCCTCCAACTCAGTTTCGAACCAAAAAGTCGGAAAAAAGTAGTTCCGAATTTTTTTTCGAAACTTTTCAGAACTTTCGGGATGACGAAATTCGACTGGATTTTCTGGAAAAAGTTGCACAATTGGACTTCAGAATTCAATAGTTTTTACTTCAAAAATTTATAAGTCTTGAAATCAGTGTTTTTTGTTGCGAACAGTTCTGAAACCAACTTGGAACTCGGTTCCAATTTTCAAATAACAACTCCAAATTTTATTCCGAACTAACTAAGTTCCAAAAGTTGTCGGTTTTCGGAATTTCGTAACGTTCCGGTTCCGATTCCGCAAAAGCCTGAATCCATATCCAGGTATGGTTTTCACGAGTTCAGATTCGATTTGAGATTTGTGCTCATTTGGAAGCAGTAATTAGTTAATGAAAAATTAGGTCCAAAATATATTTTTCCGAAAATGAATTTATTCTGAAAACATTTACATAATAGATTACAAGAAGATATATTTCAGTTTCCACTTCTTCGAATTTCAAATACAATCCGCGAAAATTCAATTACCAACACGGCCTTCTTCTCAACATCTTTGAAGTTTTTGATGTTGAATATATCTATATTCCTGGAAATTAAAATTATGTAATCTGAATACCTCAAGTCAATACCAGAGTTGGGCGGAAGTCATTTTTTGAAAAGTCGGAATGCGGAAGTCGGAATTAAAATTTGTTTTCCGGAAGTCGAAATTAGGATTTCCATTCGCGGAAGTCGGAATTCGGAAGTCGGAATCAAGTTTTTCACCTCCGGAAGTCGGAATTCCGCCCAACTCTGATCAATACACTAACCTCGAACCTTCATCCGGAGTCAATCTCAAAAGTCTCAACAGTTTCGGAGTATTAAAAGTTGAATTTCCTATTCTCCACCATGAATGATATTCGATTTCTTTCCCAAGTGTCTCATTCTGCCAAGATCTGATGAAATTGAAAATATCCATCTCGGTCAGGTCACCAATTGATATACTGACATAAGGAGCGGATAATCGAAGCATCTGTTCATATGTGAATTTTGTCTCAAGCATATTGATAGAGTTCTGAACTTGATATATCTGAAAATTCGAATGATATTCGCAATGTACATATGTATATATCCAGCTTTTTCAAAAGTTTGTGTACTATTGGTTAAAACGACGTATCTCGGCTCAAAATGGTCCGTTTGAGCCCATATTTTGCACAGTTATGCTCGATGATGTCAGTAATGTGCTCCAGTTTTTTAAAGACAATATCTGGAAGAATAAAAATCTGCTGAGAATTTTCAATTTTTGAAAAAAAAAAACTTCAAAAATTCGTAGAGGGTCTCAAAATTGATAAACCTATTCCAAATTTTCAGAATAGACGCACCGATACATTGGTAATTGATCCCCAGAATTACAGAATTTTTTGAAAAAAAAAAATTTTTTTGTCCTGTGGTGTCAGTGACTGGCACTGTGTGAAGAAAAAAATATATTTTTTTGTTTTTTTCTGTAAATCTGGGGATCGATTGAGACCCTCCACGAATTTCTGAAATTTCATTGTATTTTCAGAAAAAATATCTCAAAATTCGGAAATTTGTTTTTTTGCCTATCCGTTTGGTGAAGTGTTTTCACTATCCTAGAATAACATTTTGTCGTTGAAGAAAATTTGAAAAAGTTTTTTTCCAAAGATTGAAAATTTTCAGATTTTTATTTTTCCAGATCTCGGCTCAAAAACACTGGAGCATGTTGCTGATACCTTTGGGCAGAACTGTGCAAAATATGGGCTCAGATGGACCATTTTGAGCAGAGATACGTCGTTTTAAACAACAGTACCCAAACTTTTGCCCGATATTGTAAATATAGAAAAAAAATTCTAAAGTGAATTTGGATTTTTTCATCGTTCAAACGAATTTTTGCAAAATGTTCAGGGTGGACCCTATATTTATTTGGAGCAGTGTAGATTTCACAAACCTCTTCACAATTCGCTAGATTGCCACAATTCAAACCGTTATCAACAGAGAACCTTTTCAAGGGTTTTCTTAACTTTGAGAAATATTGAACAACATCCATATCGCCTTTTATATATAAATTCTCCAAATTGTTCAAGCTATCGACTCCGAAATCAAAATCATTCAATCTCCAAGTAAAACCACTTCCCTTAAAATTCAACTCCTTGATTTTATTTTGATACCTTAGTAATAATTGCTTGAAGTGTTCAGCAGCATGTAAAAGCAATTCTTTCGAATTGTCCAATTCTTCACTCCATAGCTCTTGGTTTTTAGCATAGCTGAAAATGAGAATCTGTAATTTCAGCAAAGCAAATCCTGTTTAGGAATATCACTTTCAAACAAACATACCATTTTAGAATGTGATTCCCATTTTCTTTTCCAAACTCCAAACAAAATCCTTGGTGTTTATTATGGGTCATACTGTATTTATTGTACTGACTTTTAATGCAAATGTGATTCTCGGTAGCGTAGATTGCCAATGAATAAATGTAGTTTTTAGACTCCTTGACTTCTTTGCTACACAATTTCGAACATCTAGTAAACCGTACTCTGCAATTTACCTGATTTTGAATAAAGTTATCATGCAAAACTAGAGTTACCTATCATCCGGTTGCATACTATCAGTGATCATCATTCGAACTTCAGATGGAAAGTCGAGATAATACTCGAAAACCTGGAAAATTTATGGTTTTTAGCGTACAATTACATCTGGGAACCAATATTTCAAAATTTCTGAACAATGTTCAAGTCAAAGAATTAAAATCTAAATATATATTTTTACAAAATCGTATACTTAAACTCACTTTTTCTTTCTTCTCAATAATTGTCGACATCTTCTATAATAAATAAAAAATAAAGCAAACTTAAAGACAAAGAAGGTGGGAAGAGCAGCGTGACGCCGGACTAGAACTAGATTACGGTAACAGTTGTTGAGCTGTGTCTATTTTATTAGCATGTTCGTTGTAATCTACGCGAGTGTGTAGGGAGAAAGAGACGCTCACCACAATACAGGGTGACAACTATTTTTAATGGCGAAAATTCAAAAAACCTGTGAAATACGAATTTTTCGAAATTGTTCATTTTTCCACGATTCAGTTAAAACTGTGGAATTGTTGAAAATCTATCAAAAAACATGAAAAGAAGTTTTTTTTTAATGAATATCCCTTAAAATTAGATCTGAGTTGCGAAATTCAAGAAATTTCATTTATCTTTGGTACTTTATATGAAATTGGACAGGTCCACACCAGGTTTGTTTGTGGAAATCACATCCTAAAATGGTATGTTTGTTTGAAATTGATATTCCTAAACAGGATTTGCCTTGCTGAAATTACAGATTCTTATTTTCAGCTATGGTAAAAACCAAGAGCTATGGAGTGAAGAATTGGACAATTCGAAAGAATTGCTTTTACATGCTTCTGAACACTTCAAGCTAGGGTTGTAAAACGGGTGCGACGGGTGACCCGTCCTGCTCTTTCTGTTTGACACCCGCCACACCCGGCACCCGTCACACCCGGCACCCGCCACACCCGGCACCCGCCATACACGCCCGTACACGCCCGCACCCGTACACGCCCGCCTGAAAATACACACANCGCCACACCCGGCACCCGTCACACCCGGCACCCGCCACACCCGGCACCCGCCATACACGCCCGTACACGCCCGCACCCGTACACGCCCGCCTGAAAATACACACAAACAGCCGGGTGTGGCGTGTATGAAACCACACACAGACGGGTGTGGCGGGTGTCAAACAAACAAACAGGCGGGTGTGGCGGGTGTCTAACGAACGAACAGACGGGTGTGGCGTGTATCGCGGGTCACCCGTCGCACCCGTTTTGCAACCCTACTTCAAGCAATTATTACAAATGTATCAAAATAAAATCAAGGAGTTGAATTTTAAAGGAAGTGGTTTTACTTGGAGATTGAATGATTTTGATTTCGGAGTCGATAGCTTGAACAATTTGGAGAATTTATATATAAAAGGCTCCGAATTCCGACTTCCGGAAGTGAAAAACTTGATTCCGACTTCCGAATTCCGACTTCCGCGAATGGAAATCCTAAATTACTCTGATATAAACTCTGAAATAAACTCTGGAAGAACATTTTGGCAATAAAAACCTTATGCCAAATGTCTAGAAAAAAATGTATTTTTTCAAAAACGGACAGTTTTCAGACAAAAAAGCTTCAGATATTCAATTTTTCAGATATGGTCTTACAAAAACTGGAGCACATTACTGATATCATTGAGCATAGTTGTGCGAAATATGGGGCCAAACGGACCATTTTGAGCTGAGATATGACGATTTAACTGAAGCGGTGTAAACTTTTGATCGCTACTGTAAATGTTGTGTAGTTATCGACGATATAGGTTAATTTTTCATCCTGAAAACTTTTTGAAAGTTAGTTTTCTATGAAAATGAAGAATAATACGTGAATTTCAGATTTTTTTAAACAACGTTCGCTCGCCAGTTTAAGAAGTCTTCAGTATTCGATTGAGCACACTACTTTGAACCAATAATACATTTATTCCATAATCAGAAATTTCTGCACTGATTTTAGGGTTCGATTCAGGAAAACTCGAAAAAAATAGGACCAGGTCCATTTTCTCTGATCCGGTTCGTTTCAGGAAAAAATATCAGTTGTTCATGAAATAAGGGCAAGCATTTTTTCCCTTGTCGCAAACTTGCGACACATTTTTTCTTGCGCAATGGTGTCGCAATCTTGCCGATTTGTCTCCAAGTTGTTAGTTGACAACTTTTTGTGATCTGTTTCAATTTTTTTTCAATTTGTTTTTGATAAAAATGAAACATTTATCAATCCCCAATCAATCTCTGAACACTTCCATAAACAGGTTTGTTGAAAGTACACAAACTGAAGATATTTTTTCTTTGATTAATGACAACAAAATTTCTCATCAAATCTAGAAAATGTTCAGAATTTCTAAGAAAAATGAAAAAGTGAGTTTTCCAGTGGTTCGGACCGGACCCAATTTTTAACAGAATTTTTTTTTGTTGAAAAAAATCAGACCAGTTTTCTGCTTCTTTATAGGAATTTTTTTTTAAATTTTTAATTGGGTCAAAAAATTGGGTTTTTTTGGATTAGAAAAGTTTCAGTGACACTTTTTGTTTCCTTGAGATTTTTTTTGAACCCGAAGGAAATTTTTGAAGAAAAAAACAGGTCTAGTTTTCGAAATCACTGAATTCTCCCTACTTAGCTCAAAAAACATCGCATCTTTCCTACTTAGCTCAAAAAACACTGAATTTTCCCTACCTGACCTGAAAAACACTGAATTTTCCCTACCTGACCTGAAAAACACTGAATTTTCAGAAAAATCCTACCTTTTCCAGTATTTTTTTTCGGAATTTCAGCATGTTCCGGGTTTTCAGCTTGATTCAATAGGACCTTTCCAGAATTTTTCTCATTTTCCAGACTTTCAAAGATTTTCTTCATCTGCCAACAAAAATAAGAATCATGATGATTGATAAAATGCAACCAGACGATAGGTAACTTCGATTTTTATTGATTTTTATTCGAATTTTCCACAGATGCCGGCTCACAAGATGCTCTAAGAGTTGTAACAAAGAAGTTAAGGATTCCAAGAATTATATCGATTCCTTGAAATTTTTCACATTTCGAGATTTGTTGTACATCGAAGTTTTGCATAAGAAACAATACAAAGAGAATGAGGTTCCTTTGGGATATAATTGGCAATTCGAGGACAACGGTGATGGAACTAAAATTATGAAATGGTAAGCTCTTCCCTAGAGATGTGCATTTTCGCGTCATGTTTGATGTGTGTGCACAATTTTTTTGATTTTTGAAGTTTTTTGACGAGATTTATATCATTCGATAAATTTTTGGACGCTGATCAAGAATCCGTAATCAATTTTTGCGAAACGCGATTCTCGATGCGCGAATTTCAGCTCCAAAGTTTTCAGCTATTTAGAAAGTGAGAAAACCTGTTTAGAAGCGATTTCGAGGGCTAGGGCCTAACTATAGGGTAATCAAGTATGAAAAAGAACACTGGAATATTTATTTTCTTCAAAAACCTCAAAAATAGGCTGAAAATTTTAGAACCTGGAAATTCTAGAAAAACGGAATGAAAAATAGCTCACCTAATATTGTCACGTGTTTTATTATTATTTTTGTCTGTCAGTTTTTCATTTCTTTTTGTCGTAGAAGAATGAATGCAAACTTGCTGAAAATGCTGTAATTTTTCATTTTCAGACAAAAACAAACTGTCAAGATATTTTCAGGACAAAAAGTTACCCATTAGTGTAGTATACCATCCTATTTTTGTTAGTTTTTGATGGGTTTTCGAGCATTTTTTGTATTTCCAGGGCTAATTTCAAGGCTGAAAATTGTGTATTGAGGATATCGTTCGGCAAATACTGATAACAGACTTGTTTTCAGCGTGTCAAAATCTACAAAATGATATATGTCTCGCCGCAAAACCCCACCTTGTAGGTATAAAAGTGCGCTCTAATGCTCAACAGTACTTTCAATTGTTTTGAGATTTTTTTAATGTTCATAATTCTAACATGGTGCATCACCCGACCTTCATTTTCATGCAAAATAATTTATCTAGATATATTCAGGACAAAAAGTTACCCTATATTATAGTATATCATCCCATTTTTGTTAGTTTTCGATGGTTTTTGAAGCCTTTTTTGTATTTTCAGTGTAAATTTGGAAAATTTGGTACTAAAAATTCAATTCGCAAAAAATATCCATCGAATATTTATTTTATTTTCAGTGAAAGTAAAAACAAGAAAAAGTTATGGAAAAAAGAACTGGACAATTCCATAGACCTACATCTTTATGCTGCTCAGCACTTCAAAAAATTATTGAAACTTTATCAAAATCAAATCAAGGAGTTGGTATTTTATGGAATTGTGAATATTGAGCCCTTGAAGAACTACGATTTTGAAATAGAGAACTTGAATAATCTGGAGGAATTGATTCTACACGATAGTATGCATTTTTCGAACTTCATCTCCAAGTTACAACGTCCTTTGAAGCGTTTGAACATCGAGGGAAAAAATAGTGAGAACTTATCCGAATTTGAAGAGGTTAGTGATATTTTTTGGCTCATTTTTGAACTGCTAGAAATTTAGTAGCTAACAATATATCATTTTGTAGATCTTGACGCGCTGAAAACGAATATTTTATCAATTTTTGCCAAACACAATTTTCAGCTTTGAAACTTACACTGAAAATACAAAAAATGCTCGAAAAACCATCAAAAGTGGGATGGTATACTATAGGGTAACTTTTTGAACCAAGCCTGAGATTGTAATTATCCAGAAATTGAGCGCGAGCGCAAACCTGGGCCCGAATTTCAGACTATCTACCTCAAAAAACCCATGAATGATAACCCTGAAACTGAAATTTCAGCCCAAACTCAAGATCTAGAGGAAAAACGCCTGAACAAGGCCTAAATAAGCCTAGGACTGTGGTTATCCAAAAAATGAGCCCGAGCCCAAGAATATGAGGTTTTGTATCGAGATATATATCATTTTGTAGATCTTGACACGCTGAAAACGAATCTGTTATCAGTTTTTCCCAAAAGCAATCCTCAATACGCAATTTTCAGCCTTGAAATTTACACTGAAAATACAAAAAATTCTCGAAAAACCATCAAAAACTAAAAAAAAGTGGATGGTATACACTGTACTAGGGTAACTTTTTGTCCTGAATATGTCTAGACAATTTGTTTTGCATAAAAATGAAAAATTACAGCATTTTCAGCAAATTTTCTTTTTTTTTCTGACAAAAAGAAATAAAAACTGACTGACAAAAATAATAATAAAACACGTGAAAATATTACGTGGCGTTGTTTTCATTCCGTTTTGCTGGTTTTTTTTTTGCGAAGAATTTCCAAGTTCTGAAATTTTCAGCCTAATTTTGAGATTTTTGAAAAAATAAATACTCCAGTGTTTTTTTTTCATACTTGATTACCCTCTAGTTAGGCCCCCTAGTCCTTAAAATCGCTTCTAAACAGGTTTTCTCACTTTATAGCTTAAAACTTTGGGGCTGAAATTCGCGCATCGTGAATTGCCTTTGGCAAACATTGATTACGGAAAACACATTTGATTCTCGAGATATATAAAATGATATAATAACGTCGAAAAAGTATACTTTTCCTCAAAAAATGTCCTTCTCAGCTTAATTTTGAGCAGCTCTCCTTTTGAGCTCAATGAGCTTCTCAAACTCGAAGTTCTAGTTTTTGAAAATCTACTTCCATCGAGCTGAAAATAAGATATCACGAGTTATCCGAGGAACATCCTCAAAAAATTAAATGCAAGAAGCTAATTCTCGAGCAGCTCATTGAGCTCAGTAGGTGAGCGGCTCAAAAATGAGCAGCTCGTCAAGCTGTGCTCGTTGAGCTGCTAACTTTCGAGCAGCTCAAAAAAGGAGTAGCTCAAAGGCTTCTACCTTTGTTTTCAGATATATCAAGTTCAAAAATACATCGAGCTAAGTGATACAAAACTCTCTTATCCACAAATGCTCCGATTATCCGCCCCAGTTGTCACTCTTCACATCGGTGACCTAACTGAAATGGATATATACAACTTCATCAAATCCTGGCAGATCGGCTCTCTCGGGAAGGATATCAGATACTACAAATGGGCGGAATGGGAATTTTCGAATTTCGACGCCCCCAATTTGTTTCGACTTTTGAGAGTGACTAAAAATCGAGGGTCGAGAGATGTTGAAAATGGCGTACCTGGATACTTTGGAGAAGTCATCATCTACAGTAGGAATAGGATAAAAGCAACACTGTCATGTGAAGTTGGACTTCAATCGGAGGTTGTATTTCATGTGAAAACCGATCGACAACTTTATAACCCTATTGCTGAGGTTAATTTATAATATTATGTTGGGATTTTTCACAATTTGTATGTATTTCACATTTTTTTTTCAATAAATGATTGCTATTTGGGACCCATATCAAGGTGCTTCAGATAAAATAGTACTTATAGGTATGTCATTCCAAAGATTTTCGGATGCTGATCAGTATCACGTATTCAATTTTTGCTAATTTTGATCCTAAATACTCAATTCTAAGCTTTTAACTTATCATGAGAAAATGAAAAAAGTTCTCGAATAAAGCAAAAAAGGCGGCTAAATGAGTGATACTTTTCCAATTTTTCGACAAAAAGCAAAAAAAAAGAAGAAATTTTCAAAGTTGAAAAGTTTCACGTGAATTTTATTTTTTCATTTTCTTTCGGTTGTTTCCTTACAAGGGAGGTTCGCGAGCTGTTACTTTCAACTTTTTCTTAAAATTTGTGCACTTATGTAGTTTGACCTCCTGATCATCATGGTGTATTTTTTATCTGCCGGAAATTTTTGTGAAAAAAGTTATGAATTTTTAGACATTTTCCCATTACAATTCATAACTGTTATAAAATGAGGGCAGCACAGTAAATAAATGAATTTGTATTCACGTGCTCATTTTTCAAAGGTAAATGACTCATTTTTTCTTCAGAAAATGGTCATGAAATAACTTTAATCTTTCATAACTTTATTCACAAAAATTTCCGGCGAATAAAAAATGTACCACGATGATCAGGAGGTCGAACTACATAAGTGTACAAATTTTGAGAAAAAGTTGAAAGTAACAGCTCGCGAACCTCCCTTGTTAGGATGTTCCAAACTGTGAAATTTACAGCAAAAAGGAATACTCTAGGGTTATTTTTGATACTTGATTACCTTATGATTCAGGTCCTGGTCCTCATAATGACAGTTTTATCCATTTCTAGTTAAAATTTGCGCATTGTGAATCGTTATTGTCAAAAAAAAAAATACGGGATGTTGATAAGCGTACGAAAAAATCTCACAATTGTTATGAATCCATCCGATTGTTCGATTTTTTAAAACAGTTTTCATTATTTTGTTCAATAAAATTAGGTTTCCAGGTTTTTGGCTATAGATTCCTAGATCCCAAATCAGGGTACTCTCAAAATTTCCCATATCATTTCTCGATTTTTGATCTCTAACCATATCTGAACACAAATTTCTATAGTTAATCAATCACTGAAAAAAGTAAGATAGTACACAAATCGAAGAGAGTGTTCCGATTTCAATCAACAAACATGGTCAATTGACTTTTTTTTTTGTAAAATGTCCGACGTATCTGAAAACAATGAAAAAGTGAGTTTAAATTTCAAAAAAGGGCCTTTCTAGAACTATCAAGTTTTTTTTAAAGGTTTTCGAGCATTATTTTGACCTGCCACCTGAAATTCGAGAGATGATTATTAATAAAATGGAACCGGGACAAAGGTAGGTTCAGTTTATGGATTTTTTTTTGATAATGGGAGTTTTTATAGAGTGCTGCTCACAGGATGTTCGAAGTTGTGTAGAAAAGAAGCAAAAGAATCGAAAAATTGGTATTTATCTATGAGAATCATTTTTTAAGACTTATTATTTTTTATATGGGGGCTACCTGGGCTCAATTCTTATTAAATAAGACTATTTTTGTTTTTCAATAAATGATCATGCTAAATTTTTTTTTTCACATGACGAGAATTTTTTCTCTCCGAAAATGTTTCTATCACGAAAACGTAAAATTTTTTTAACAAAGAAAATTGGAACACATCAAAAGTCTTCCTTATTTATGACATCGAAATACAGCCCATCTCGTGTCAAAACTAGTTTATCACTTTTTCCATGTTCAGTATAGTGTTTGATTTCGATTCCTTTGCTGAAAAGTTGAATTTAATTTCAAAAACCTACATTTTTGTTACTTAAGGAGGGGTCCCATAATTTTTTTCCGGGGTACCAGTAGTGCCCTAAACCCATTTGCCAAGTTTGGTTAGCTTAAATTTTTTGGTTCCTGAGATATGAGTTTGGGGTAGGTTAATTAGTAGCGTCCCCCTATAATTTACATTTTAATGCCTAGGGGGTGACTAAGGTTAAGGAGGGGTCCCATAATTTTTTTCTGAGGTACCAGTAGTGCCCTGAACCCATTTGCCAAGTTTGGTTAGCTTAAATTTTTTGGTTCCCGAGATATGCGTTTGGGGTAGGTTTATTAGTAGCGTCCCCCTTATAATTTACATTTTATTGCCTAGGGGGTGACTAAGAATGAGGAGGGGTCCCATAATTTTTTTCTGGGGTACCAGTAGTGCCCTGAACCCATTTGCCAAGTTTGGTTAGCTTAAATTTTTTGGTTCCTGAGATATGAGTTTGGGGTAGGTTAATTAGTAGCGTCCCCCTATAATTTACATTTTAA
>LR550080.1:0-18934 GCA_900536415.3 Caenorhabditis sp. 38 MB-2015
ATATTTTCAATCAGACAAATTGAGACTCGAAGCATTGATACCATTTACAAAATGTTTAAATGAATCACAACTAGATTTTTCCGGGATAAGGTGTGCTATTTTATTCCAAAAAGGTAAGACATGATCATAGAATGTGTTGAGATTTCTTTTTTTACCAATTAGTCGGTAGGGGTGCGCGATGTTTTCGAGAAACTAATGAAACTGACAACTTCTGGTTGATGAGAATAACCGTGTAAACACTTAAAAAGATGAATGATATTAGACCTAATCCTACGAGAAGCCATTGAAGTCATTTCAATTTGGGTAAGTCTATCTGAATAGGATGAGAAAAAGGTATTACAGCGATTGAAAACAGACCGAGAGAACATTCTAAGGGGTTTCTCAAGTAAATGGGATTTGCTCTTGCTTAAAAATGGGTCATAAACTTCTGAACAATAATCTAAGAGGGGTAAAACATACATTTTGAACAACAGAACATAATGTTTGAGAGATGAGAAATTGTATGATTTTAGAATTTGTTGGGAACGAAGTTTTGCCATGTTAGTTATATGTGAGATGTGTCGATCAAACTTTAGTTTATTGTCTATGATTACACCTAGATCTCGAATAAAATCTTCTGATTTAATTGTGATACCACATGCATTGTACAATGTACGAGGATTTTTCTTTCCAAAGTGTACAATTGAAGATTTTTCAGGAGCAAGAGTCATTTTACTAGTAATGGCGCAATTGCAAATTTTATCTATTGTTTGCTGAATTTTAATTGGGTTAGTTCCAATAATTTTTATGTCATCAGCAAATGCTTGAACAGATACCTCAGAACAAGAATAATCAAACACATCATTTATAAAAATAATGAAAAGGATTGGTCCGGAGACACTACCTTGGACAACGCCTGAAGGAACCGGGGCGGACGTATCTGATATACTGCTGCCTACTTTAACAAAAAACTTTCGATCACTCAAAAAATCAGCATACCAAAAACAGAGAAAATCATCCAAACCAAAAGATCTAAGCTTTTTAAGTAAAAGCCCATGATCTACTCTATCAAAAGCTTTCTAAAAATCAAATGAGACCACATCAGTGAACATACGTTTGCTGTCATTTTCCTTAATTTTAGTGACCATAGAAACTAGTGATTTCTTACAGCTTCTCCTATTCAGGAAACCAAATTGATTTTGTGCAAACTTGTCTTTGAACTTTATCTTGATGAAATCTACAATAAATCTTTCCATAATTCGACAAATAGGCGGTGTCAAGGAGATAGGTCTATAGTTTTTAGGATCAGACGGTTTTCCTTTTTTGAAGACAGGTAAAACATAAGAAGTTTTCCAAAAAGTGGGGACTTTATCCGACGAGAATGAGATAGAGTACAAAATTGACAGTGGGAGAGCTAAAGAGATTGAGCATTTATTTAAGACAATGTAGTTCAGATGATCAGTGCTGAAACCACATTTCTTCGGACATTTCGATAGGTATTTGTATACTTTGAAGGATTCAAAAAGAAGAGAAGGAGTAGGAGATTTAGTTGCTAATTTAGGAGGGACTGGATAATTGGGTGCGGATTTGTAGTTTGTAGCAAATTGATTCAAAAAAATGGTGGTTTTTTTGGTCAGAAAATATTGGTGTGTTCTCGTGGATGATAGTTGGTACATTAGAAGTTTTGGAACTGAATTGTTTTTAGTAAAAACATTTCCGGTATGCTGAAATGTCACGCGTTAAAGGGCTCATATTAGTCAAAATTCAATCGGTAACACGCACTCTATTGATAATGCCATATTATTTCGGGCTGAATAGAATTTTGTGGTAATTTTTTTCATATCAAAATCGAATTCTACCGGTCGAATAACGCCATAGATTAACTTATCACCATTTGAAAAATGCTGGTTGTTGAAATGTTGAAAGAGAAAATTACATTTATCCAATGGCAGCGATTGAATTCTGACTAATACGTGTCAATCTAGAACATCATTATTGTTTATTTAAAAATTTATATAAAATGTTTTTAACCAGAAAGGCAAAGTTTTTCAACAAAAATCATCATGAAGCTTCAATCCAAATAGTAGTTTTTTTAATACTCAAACTTCCATTTTTTTGTATGCAAATTCGAAAAAAGTACTTAAAACTGATATTCTCGAATTGTTTGAATTTTCAGATGATATTGATCATCTGGATGAAACTCAGTATTGTCAATTGTATGAAACTATGGATCATCTTATTGTCACCGAAGATGGCGCCAAAAATTTGCGAGTTGAGTAAGTTCATTGTTCACAAGCTATTATGATTCAAGAAAATACTTCAGTACTCCGCCACCATATATCTCTTTGCTCGAAAAATTATCTGATTGCAAAACTTTTCGATTGGATTATCAATATAGAATGAATGAAAAAATTGCGGCATGGAGTAAGGAATATTGCTATAAGACACAGCTCAGAACAGATAGTTCTGTGGCAAACATTAGCTTGAGGTATGCACCTTGTTTTTTCAACAACAACAAAAAATGTTTTCAAAAATTATATTCAGAAACGTGCCATATATCAAAGATAATGTTCAAAAGGAACTTAAGAAGAAAATATTCGAGCCATTTGTTTTGTGTGACACTGGAAATGTGGGAAAAGATGAGGATAAGACCAGTTATTATGAAAAACTTGGCTGTGATGGATCATATTATAATGAAGGAGAAGCGTCCCTCGCTGTGAGACAAGCAACAAATTTGTTGAGGACTGGTATTTTCGCAGAGGATATGGCAATTCTCACACCCTTCAAAAGTCAAAAAAAATTAATCATATCGCGAATGTTGGATGTTTTCGAAGGCGATACACACATCACAGTCGAAACGATCAATTCATTTCAAACGGAAGTCAGGGACGTGATTATTTTCTCCATGGTTAGATGCAATCCACGAGGTAGGTAGTTTGGAAAAAAACGATTTTATTTCAAATGTAAATTTTTAACTTTCAGCCGAGTTCGGATCGCTTGTGACTAGAAACATGATAAATGTGGCGATCACTCGTTCAAAAAGACAATTTTTTTATATTGGGAGCAAATGGATGCTGTTAAATTCAAATTGGATGGGACCGTTTGAGGCCCTGAGCAAGTAAGTTTTTTTTCGAAAAATACATATTTTTGAGAGTTTTTGAATGTCTCTGTTAAAATTTAAAAATAAAGCCCAAAAAAAAGTGAAAGTTTTAACAAAATGAAGTTTATTCAACAAATCATTAAAGCTAGTAAAAAGTTCCCAGAACTGGGGAATGAGAAAACATTTTGGTACAACACTTTCTAGAGACCCTAGACATCACAATTTTTTACTTTTTTCAAACCTTTTATCCTTCTCTAAAATGTCATATTTTATTTTCAAGAACAATAATAAACAAGTTTGATGAAAAACATCGAGAATAAAAACAAAACTGGATTTCAACTATTTTTTCAGTATGTTCATGAGGCCATCAGTTGGTACATATGTGTCTCCTCGAATGTTGTTTGGTAGAGCAGAACCAAAAACTCGAAAAATCAGTCACTCATTTGGCAAAGAATTTAAACTATTTATTGCAAATTCCAATGATGAGACAATGAAAGAAAAGTGTCGGCGTATGAGAAACAACCGCTGATTTTCCAATATATTTTCTTGTTTCATTTATCGCATATCATCACACACTGCTGTTGTTTTGTTTTTTTTTTACTCGTACTCAGAGTTCAAGATATGTATGTATGTCTGTTTTCTTCCTGATTCTCACTCCCATTCTTTACTTTCTCCTCTTTTCGATATTTGACATTTTTTTATTGCTAATAATCTCGCGAACAATAACTTTTTTGTTCAACCTATACACAACAATTGGTTAGATTTTTCTTTTATGATTTCCATTTTAAAATGGTTCTTTTTTTTTTTTTTAATCAACTTCCTCATTCAAAACATATAGTAATAAATCAAATTGAAAAAAAAGTTGTTGCGATTGAAAAAAGATAAATCATAAAAAAAACTGACAGATAATGTTGTGCAATTTCTGCTCTTCATTACGAAATGTTTTTCAAATGTATTATATTTTTTCCTATATTATTAACTATAGCATTACGGGTTGATAAAATTCAAGGTTTGAATTTCAAATTATATTCTAATCATTATTCTGGTTTCTTGAATGTCTCAAAAACAAATAGGTTTTTTTATTGGTAAGTGAAAGAATAATAATTTGTATTTCATAAAAACCTCAAGCGATTACAGGTTCATTGAATCAGAAAATACTCCATCTGCTGATCCTTTGATATTTTGGTTTAATGGAGGACCGGGATGTTCATCACTCACTGGACTTTTGAGAGAGCATGGCCCTATATTGTTGAATAGTGATGGTGAAACATTCAGAGAAAATAAATATTCTTGGAGTAGAATTGCTTCAGTTGTGTATATCGAGTCGCCTGTTGGTGTAGGATATTCTTATTCGACGAGCAATTCAAATACTTCGAATAGCGATGATGAAACTGCTATAGAGAATTATGAAGCTATAAAACAGTTTTTCAAGGTGCATACGTATATTTTGCTTAATCTGATAAACATCAATTTCCGCTCTGAAGTTTCCAAATGTTAAAAAATATTTTTAATTAATTCATAGTGTTTCATTCCAGGATTATCCTCAATTCCGGCATCATGATGTATTTCTAACAGGAGAGTCTTATGGAGGAATATATGTTCCAATGCTAGTTGAGAAAATCATTGATGGACAAAATGAATACCAAATAAACTTGGAGGTAAGAAAAATTGTATTTTTTCACAGAAGAAACTCAGTTTTTAGGGCATTGCAATTGGCAACGGATTTATAAACGAAAAATTGCACAATCAATCCCAAATACTTACAAGCTATTCCAAAGGTTTAGTAAAAGTGAACAAATTGCAATCACATCTGAAATCATACTGTAATGGGTCAATAAGGAATTGTATATACTCTGAAAAATCACCTACTTCATGGGAAATTGGCTTTGTGGATGGAATTGACTATTACAATACTCGAAAAAACTGTCCGACACTTCAGTTTTGCGTACCGTATATGCGAAAGAATCTCGAACACTTTTTCAATGATCAAAATGTTAGGAAAAATTTGAATATTCCACATGCAGAAGAATGGAAAGATTGTAAAACTTCCATAATAAGCAATTATCAAAGAACTACGAATGATGTGAAGCATCATATTCGGAAAGCTGTGGAAAATAATGTGAGAACTCTTTTATATTATGGTGATGCTGATTTGATATGCAGTTTTCAAATTGGACAAACATTTGCAGCAACACTAGGAATAAAGGTAATTTGGGAATTTTTACTAGTGGTTAGATAAATAAATTCAGAAAATTGCTGATAAATCTCATTGGTTCTTCAATAGCACTTTGGGCGGATATAAGACTCTTTACGATGGATTGACGTTTTTGACAGTTCGTGGAGGCGGTCATTCAGTGCCAGAAACTCATCCAGCTCAAATGTTTTATATTATCCAACAGTTCATTAACGATGAAAATATATAAAGTCACATTTGTTTTTTATAAATTTATTATTTAAAAAAAACTGAAAATTACTGGACCGAACATTACCGGAAGTCAAAACGATATAAAACTTCGGAGCCTCTGTATTAAGTATTACTTATGGTGTTATCCATGTCAAGATACCAGACGCTTCTAAAGAAGCTAAAAACTCCGTTTGGATTCCTAAAATCCATTAAAAATATTATAATGTCGAAAAAAAAAGATATCGACATTTTTATTGAACTTTTTTTTTGAAAGTTGATTGCATGCACTTTGATTAGAAATATCTCTCTCTACTAAACAAAAATAACGAAGTGCAATATTTGTTTGAATAGAACAGATAGAGAACAACAACGTTTGAAAAAAGGTGTTTTTATTTCTATTTCAAATGAAATTATGTGAATTCTTAATTTTTTAATCACAATTTTCTCGTAGTTTACATATGCATGACATGTTATTTGGTGTTTAATCAGGAAAATAACTGATTCAACCAGGAAAAGAACTAATACTCATAACATTTTTTTTTTAAATGAATACAAAAACATTGACTGTTTTGTTAATTGTTAGAAAACCACCCAAATTTAATAGAAGAAGGTTCAGCTCAACCCCAGTTAGCCAACAGTTAGGAAACTCGGTTAAAATTGATTACTTAAAAGTTTTTTTCCTTATATATTTTTTGATTTACAATGCAACTTTAGACCACCCAATTTCCTGATTCTGTACGCTTGCCTGGCCCCAAATATTGATTATTCTAGGTTTTTTTTGTGAATAACAAAACTTTCAAGTCAAGCATATTTGTTGTTTTTTTTTTTTTGAAATTACAACTAATTGGCGGGAGAGAATTGTTTGACGGAACCCCGACGTTCCTTGAGTAAGTTCGGGGAAGTGCAATTTTTTTTAGTATTCGCAGAATTACATACAATTTCTCGAGAGACTAGCTCTAATTTACCTTCAAAAATTTGCCAATAAATAGATGAAACACTCTGGTTTTCATTTTTATGTATTTTCAAATTGTTCTCTAAAAACAGGTGTTCTAAGATTTTTTCTTAATCAGATAGAAAAAAACATTTAAAGTCGATGAGCACAGACAAAAAAGCTTCTGTACATTTATCTTTTTTATTAGAGCATTTTGCGGTGGAAAGGATACGGTTGGTGGAAACGTTGAAACATGATTTGGCCCGGACAATTATTGGTCGTGACAACTTCTATTAATCCTCGTTGTGTGGTCCTTTCTTCTACAATAATTGCTTACATTTTATTTTTTCACCTTTCAAAATTTTTTTTCTCATTCTCCATTTTTGATGATTTTTAATTATCTAAATGAACAAGTTTAAATTTTTAAGGTTATTCTTTTTACCAATTGATTGTTAGCTCTCATTAGACTCACTTAATAAATAGGCAAAAAGTTAAATTTCAAACAGGAGAACTAAAATCTGAGTTAAAACAGCTATCAACTTTCAGAGGTTTGAAAATACTACATTTTTAAGTCAAATGTGGCTCTGAAAAACAAAAAATGCACCAAACGTTCTATATGAAAAGTACCGTATTGATTTCAAAATCAAAATGATATTGGTCAGTTTCTGTTTTTTTTCCAAGGTATGCATTGAAATGTTGTGTATCGAGAAGTGAATACGGGATGTTTTCGGCGAACAAATATCGAACATCTTCATTTTTTAAAGCCATTTCCATGTAATCTTTTTGCATTGTTACCACTTCTCTTGAATGAGAATTGTGGGTTGTGGAAATTGTTCCCATGGTGACAGCTTTATATTTATTCATAAGAAAAGGATGTTCAAAATTAAAAAGTCCGTTTTACCTAATTCCGGTCAATTCGTCATTTTTTATCCCAATTTTTAAAGCTTGTGTTTTTTGCAATGCGGTTTTTATCTACTAAAAAAATTTGAAGACAATAACCTTCGGTAAAATCTCAATAAAGTTTATTCTGAGCTCTAGATAAGCAGTTGGCAAAAATTGATTACGGATTCTTCATCAGCGTCTCAAAATCTATAAAATGATATATTTCTTGTCAAGAAAGTCCATATTTTTCTCAAAACATTCCTCAGAGAACTTGTATACCGATTCATATCCGAAAATATTCCTATGCCCTCGCTATGTCGAACCAAGAAAAAATACAACAAAAAATAAACAAAAATAGACATCGTATTCTATTCTCAAAGCTACACACATCACATAATTTCTCATCATTATCTGAATATTTCTGAAACGACCCCGAGAATGCGAAATTTCAGATTTTTATCCATTTCGAAAGATCTATTTCTGTAGACTTTCAGACAAAATTTTCGCTTTTTATCTCGATTATTTCAGGTAGTCATTTTTTTCACTAAGAATATTTTTTATTGTGAAAAATAATTTTATTCTTTTTTTCTTTTTGTTTTACAGATTTTTCTTACAATTAATCTAACAATATAACTTTTTCATTCTTCTTTCATTTCTGGAAAATTGACCTTGCAAACACACATATTCAGAAAGTTCTGCACACATTTTTGAAAAACAAAAGTGGCGCGAAAAAAAACACGAACCGTTGGACATGTGTGATTGATTTTCATTGTTAATATTTTTTTCGTGGAAGATGATGTAATAAGTTTTGAAACTCCTAATTCTCTGAACAAAAAAAATTTTTTTTTTATGATAAAACAGAAAAGTGTACAGTTTTTATTTGCACACAAAAAAAACAATACAAAGTGGCACAACGTTTAATCATCTCATTTTTTTTCTTGCATTTTCTGTTCAACATTTAATTTGGTGTTTTTGTGGTTCTTAGTGGTAACCGTTTGGTTTGATAGATTTATTAGAAATAAGTTATATATAGTAGCGCAAAAACACAAACAACAATATTTCAGAATACAATTGGGGTGTGAAATAGGGATAATGAGATTAGGTCGGATGTTTATATTGAAGGGGTTATTGTCCGTTGGTTTTGTTACAATAATTCTGGAGGTACAATTAGATTATTATGTTTTTTTTTTCCATAAATTGTCGATTCGAATTTTTTTGATTGTCAGAAATGTGACCAAGGTTTTGGTTTCGTATAAAAATTTTGAAAAATGAACACCAGTAAAACGAAACATAAGACAATATTCAATCATATTCTCGAAACTTTTCGAATTTTATGAGTATTTTTAACCAAAGCTAAAAGTAGTTATGTAGTTGTATTTTGTAGACCTCGAAAAAATTTTTTTTGATCTTTTAAAGTTTCCTTCTTCAATTTCTATATGGTAGCGAAACCTCGGCCACAGATTTCTCTTCCAATAGTCACAAAATATCGAATTAAAAACAAATTTCATTATATCACAGTAAACTCTCGTTGGTTCAATATTTTTTTGTAATATCCTTGTTCAATTTGATATACACATAAGTCAATTTTTTCTTTTTCTAGTGAACGAATCTTTTAAATTTGTAGTTCTTCCAGAATTTCAATTTCTCTTGCGCTTTAGAATTTTCCGGTTGAGCTATGTTTTTTTTTTGACTATTTTTTGACTATTTTTGACTATAGCTATGTTTTTTTGACTATATTTTTTTGACTATTCTGCAATTTTCTGAGACTTCCAAGAAGTTTATTCGATTCATTTCAGTAACTTTCAACTTTCTGGTACACCGCATAAGTCATGAATGCTCCTTCGTTCAATCCTGAAATTATTTTTTATTTCTTGACCTTGATTCCCAATTTTTTTCGCACATTTTTTTTTTGAATATTCTTCTTTTAATGTGATCTTCATGTCATCTTAGAAATCGTTTTTTTATCCTTAAAACTCTGTATTTCAAAAAATAGCAATTTATATTTTTAGAAACTTGTTCATTTTTCTAGGAACTCCTATATAATTGGAATGTTCATTTAAGAATCGATCGAATTTTATAAGATATTCTTTAGTTTTAGTTAATTTATATGAATTTCAGAACTGAAAAATAAAAATCTAGAAAAATGAAGAAAACATGTCGTTTTAAAGATTCCTCAAATTTTTCATGAATCTACGTCTTCGATTTCTAATATACTGCGTTCCAAAGTATAAATTTATTTCCAGAAAACGATTTTGAAAATGTCGTTGTCAAAACCAGAAGCGAAACAAGGTGGATCCACGATTGGATTCATTTCAAGAAGCCTTTATGGCACGGTAGGTTGTTGTTCAAATTTTGAAAAGTAATTTTTTTTTTCTTTAGCTGAGAAGTCGTCAAAGCTCTATTGGTATAGTGGTCGGTGAAAAAGACAAAAGTTATCTTGTCTTCAAAAAAGAATGGCCAAAATTTGTGAAGGAGTTCAGAAAACGATGCACACGTTTCAAAATTGGCGACGTTGTGGAGATTGAGAACTCGTTCAAGATTGCGCCCATCACATCAGAAAATATATTGTCTGAGTGGAATGGAGAAATCGATCTATCCTCGCCACTCCGTTTCGAATTGAGAAACATCGTACTCGATATGGATTCCCTGAAAAAAAACGAGTATTTCGAACACAAAGTTCTTGGAAAGGTGGAGGACATTGGGAGAAGTTTGGAGTTCACGGCATATAGAACAATTCTAATTGAGATGAATGAAGCCAATCCTGAATATTTTTGGAAAGTAGTAGAATTCGACAAGATCAACGAAAAAACCGTCGAGAGTTTCATGTGAGTTTCAATTAGGGAGGGGTGATGGAAATAATCAAGTAGCTTGTAAATAAAACAGCATCATCACAGTAAGGTAGAGTGATATGAATTTTGATCAAAAAAAATTTACAAGAACTAATTCCAATTCGAACTTTTGACAAATTTTGGTATAAAAAGGTTCTAAAACTACATAGTTCTAAATTGACACACAAAAAATAAAAAACGCACATCATTCTCTATTTTTCAACCCATCTTTTCTAGTACTTTGATTATAGAAAAACTCTTTACCTATAGGTTCCCTTTCCGTTTTTAATGATGCACCGAATGAGTTAACACTTCAATGGGCTTTAGTAACAAAATCAACACATAAAAAATGAATAATTATTTTTTCAAATGCTCAAATCAGAACTGTCCCGAGTGCCCTTATATTAGGGGCGCCCTTCTATAAGGGGTGCCCTTCTATTAGAGTAAATATGGTATACCAAGTTCGAATTGGGAGTAGTTGAAACTTCTATGTTAATAATCAAAAAGCATGTATTTTTTTACACGTGGTCATTAAAAAATCCCTTTCAGTTTTCCTCTGAAAAACATGAACAAATGCAATGTGACCAGAACTTATTCGGACAAAATTCAGCTTTCTAAAAAAATAGTTAGATTCCATCAATTTGTCAGAAAATATTCTTGGTGATAGTTCATACACCTACTTCTGAATACCCTTAATTATGTCTCTAAATTTTCAGTTTAACTTGTCAAAATCAGAAGTGAATTCAAACAGCCTGAAAAATAAACTACGCTTTAGAAAATATTTATTTTTTTTTCATCAAATCAAAAAGTTATTTGAATTTTGAAAAACATTCCCGAACTATAGAGTTGTTCAAAGTCTATTCAAGAACGTGAAAAACTATTTTGATGACTATTCGTCTGATTTAAAATAAGTTTTAATATTTCAAACACAAAGTTTTTTTTTTTGTCAACTTTGAAGTCTAAAGCCTAAAATTACAACCAAGATGATTCATTCTGGTTTTTTAAAATTTAGTTTGGTGTCACATATCATTTGTTATCTCTTCTTTCTAACTTTAATCATCAAAATCTCAAATTTGAGTGTCCTGACAGAAAAAAAAGTTTTTTTTTTCTTGGGGTTTGTGGCTTTGTAAATAACTAGTATAAAATCAGATGTAACCATCATCTGACAAATTTGATTGAGCATGATTGTGAATTAATATTAAGTAAATTACGCGTTGAAGCTTTGAAGAAGGAATTGATGAGTATTTTCGTATTTCGGAGAAATCACACTTCAGAAATGATCTCAGTTCAAACACTTGTAATAGTTTTTTTGTTGCTCAGGCAAGAGTTTGTTAAAATCTATCTAGTTTTGGAACTTCAATGTGCGTTTGAGTTTGTTCGGATAACTTCTGGCTAACCTGTATATCACTTTTAAATAATTTATTTCAGAGCGAAGAAAACCGAGGAATTCACATCTGCCGCTCGATCGAAAACAACAACAAAACAAGCCTCAGAAGATTCACTATTCGAATATTTTGAGAATGAAGCTGTTTGTTTATGAAAGAAAATAAATAATGTATCTTAGTTTTTTTTTTCAGATGTCAGAGGAAGATCAAGAAGGAGATAACGATCCCAAATTACAGTTTCAGGGAAGGAACTTGAATGTCGCTCAAAAACGAGCCATTCGGAAAGGATTAAATGCAGACTGTAAAATTTTGATGATTGATGGCGGCGCTGGAACGGGAAAGACGCGTGTTATGGGAGAACTGGCTTGTGAACTAGTATCACTCCAAAAACAAGTACTAGTTCTCACTCAAACCACTGCGGCTAGAAAAGCTTTCATGATTGCCTTGGAAAGAGCTCACATTTATCGAATGAGCGATCATAATTGTGAGTTTTCCAGCGAATACATATTTTCATTTTAATAATCGTCTGATTTCAGCATACATGGATTCGGAGAAATACACGGGCCGTTTGGATTTTTTGTTTGACAATTTACAAAAACTTGTAAGTTCATAGAAAGAAAATAAAATATTTTAAATAATTTTCAGGAGGAGAACAGAAATAATGAAGAATACGCCGAGAGAGTGGAGGAAGCAGTTGATGAAACAAAACTGAAAATCAAACAGGTAAAATACAAGTATGGAAGAATTCATGTAACATATTTTTTAAGCTCCAATCATTATCCAACGTCAAAATTGTGGTGGGACAAATCGACGAGGCGTTCGTGGAATGGGCACAAAACAGAACGGCGTTCAGTCCAACAATCGTCATTGTTGGTTAGTCTGGGGTTTTTTTTTTAGAAAATTTGGAACACATTGTTTCATTTTTTTCACACGGTTTTTTTTAAATGTGTAATTTACAGACGAAGCTCAACAATTCGCAGAAGAAATGCTTCTTCCGAAAGTGAAGAAGTTTCATCGCCTCATTTTGGCTGGGGATTCAGAACAACTTCCAGGATATTCTTCTCGGTATGTTCAATTTGCGCGTTTTTTTTTTCAATCAATTCAAATTTTCAGAAGCGAGAAATTCTATCGTTCTGTTCTCGATACTTTTCAACGAAAGAAATGTTATTCACATCACATAGAACTCAGAACACAATATCGATGTCCGCAAGAAATCGGGATGTGTAGCTCAAGCTTATTTTATCGAGGTGATATGAAAACTGATTGCACCGTGGCCAACAATTCACTGATGTAGGTGGTTTTGTATTAACTTCTGAAAACAAGTTTTTGTTTCGATAGCTCTAGGAACGGTATTTCGGAACTTGCTTATTTCACACGATCAATTTTATTAATGAAAGATCTCCTAAATCATGATAGAAAGAAAAAAAAGTTTAAAAAAAACAAGTCTGGTTTTTGGTAATGCCTTTTTTGGTTGTATCCTATAATAGTTGTCCCAGAATAATATAATGGTCCCAGAATAATATACTGATCCCAGGATAATATAATGGTCCCAGAATGAAATATAGGTCCCAGAATAATATAATGGTCCCAGAATAATATAATGGTCCCAGAATAATATAATGGTCCCAGAATAATATAATGGTCCCAGAATAATATAATGGTCCCAGAATAATATACTGATCCCAGGATAATATAATGGTCCCAGAATAAAATATAGGTCCCAGAATAATATAATGGTCCCAGAATAATATAATGGTCCCAGAATAATATAATGGTCCCAGAATAATATAATGGTCCCAGAATAATATACTGATCCCAGAATAATATAATGGTCCCAGAATAATATAAGAGTCCCAGAATAATATAATGGTCCCAGAATAATATAATGGTCCCAGAATAATATAATGGTCCCAGAATAATATAATGGTCCCAGAATAATATACTGATCCCAGAATAATATAATGGTCCCAGAATAATATAATGGTCCCAGAATAATATAATGGTCCCAGAATAATACGGTAGTAAAGAAATACGAAACGAAAATCAGAAAAATTTCAGCAACCTAATGAACCTTCCTAATGGGCGTTTTTGTGAAAATTGTTCACGTTTTTTTTTTTGCTTAACACACCAACTTTTTTGAGATATATAGTTACTGATTTTTCAGAGATCTTCTGGATTCAAGTTCAAAGATCTTCTCGATTCAATGGGATCGCCAAACGCAGTTTTCGCTCGAGCAACAATTGCGCCCTTTTGTGTTTTGTGACACAAAACTGGAGAAGAATTGGGATCGTATCATCGAGCAATATGAGAAGAAGGTTGAAGACGGAACTTGGATCAATGTTGGAGAAGCAAAAATAATAATCGCTCACATCAAAGAATTATTGGCAAATGGTGTAGACTTCGATGATATTGTCGTGATTACACCATTCACATCACAAAAACATCTATTGAGAATATTGTGCAGCGACGAATTTCCTCAAGAATCGCGAATCAAAATTGAAACTCTACACGCGCTCCAAGGTCAAGAAATGAATGTCGTGTTATTCTCAATGGTCCGCAATAATCCACTGGGTATGTTTTTTGAAGTTTTTTGTTCTAAAATAACCTTTGAAAACTAGTTTCATAGAGAAAAACAAAAAAATTCTTCAAGACTGGTGTTTTGTAATTTTTTTTTTGATAGTATCCTAGTCCCAATAGAATGTGAACGTACAATTTCGAAATAAGGAGAATGGTCTTCACAAAAAAAAGGTCCAAAAAAGATGTACCGTTATTCTTGATCACTATTATATCTCTGTTTTGTACAGGAGTTAAATTTTTGAACTCAAACTTTGAATCTGAATTTGATTTAGACTATTGTTAAATCGGTTTTTCGTGACCATTGGAAGATAGATCTGTGGCCGAGATTTTGCTACCGTATAGAAATTTAAGAAGAAAACTTTAGTAGATGAAAAAAAAAGTTTGGAGGTTCGAAAAAATCAAACTGCATGACTACCTTCAGTTTTGGTTAAAAACCCTCAAACAGTTCGTGGAAATTAGAAAAAACATGTTTGAACATTTTCTAATTTTTTTTGTGAGATTTATTTTTTTAGACCTCCAAATTTTTTGATCTTGAAAGAAAATTTTCTAATATTTCTATACGGTAGCAAAACCTCGGCCACGTTTCCAACAATCAAAAAAATTCGAATTGACAATAACCCCCTATCACCCAGACATTCCTTTTTTGTTTCAAGTCGTGTTTTTGAAAAAAAAAACACATTCAAATAAAATCTCTATTTTCATTTTTAAACTATGATTTAGGAGTCCAGCTAATTTTGCTATAGCTGATAAAGTATGTATAGCTAAAAACTATTATGCCTAGTTAATGGAATGGGAAGAATAAATCCATATAGAATTTAATTTTGAAAACTGGAATGTCTAAAATCTTGAATTTCAGGTAAATTTGGATTGGACATCTTTGCTCAATATGTCAATTTCGCCATGACAAGGGCAAAAAAGCATTTTTTCATGGTGTCAAACTCTCTGATGCTCAAAAAGGGAGTGTTTGTGGAGCTTCTGAAGTGAGTTATTTTACTTATGCGTGAATGTTCCTATTCTTTTTTTTTTCAGTATGCTCAACAATCCGGAAATCGCAGCAGTGGTTCGGCCATCGTTGATCAGAGGAGATGCAGAAGATGGAGAAGAAGTTGTCGAATACTTCGGACCGAACAATGAGTTGTTTTACGAAATTTGTGAGGATGAGCAAATGAAAAAGGATATGAAAATGCCCAGTTTTCGCAGATTTTGAAGTTAAATTTCATGAATTTCTCATCCCATTTTTATGAAAATCATTTAAGATCAACTTGGTCATTTTCTTTCTTTTCCCAAAAATTTTGGATTCAAACTTGGTGTCAATTAGAGTTCGAAAATGTATTAAACATTTCTGTCAAATATTTCCCAATTTGTGTCACACCTGTTCCTTGTTTTATGTAGTATATATTTCCACAATTGTGGCACATCGATCCCATTTTATATGCACTTTTATCTCCAAATAACTAAAAGTAGTACAGAAAAAGGTCCCAGTAGATTTCTACCAAAAAATCTATATCGATATTATATTTTATTTTGTCTGTATAGATTGCATCCTGTAAATGTTACATCAGTATTTTGAGATAGTTTCACATGTTTTTTATGTCAGAAGAAAAGAATACGCAACGTGAAATTTCTTCGCCTCAATTTGTTTTTTTTTCTAGGTTCTTCTTTTTCAAAATTAACAGTCTTGAGACAATGTTCCTTTCAATATTTCGCAACCAAAAAATTTGTTTTTATTTCCACAGTCATCCATGTCCCTCTTTTTCTCTGTTTCTCTTCTTGTTCCGAAACGTATTTTTCGTTACCAAAACATTCATTCAGAAAAAAAATTCTTCTTGTACTCGAAGTTGTTATGTATATCCAATAAAAATAAATAAATTTTCAGGTTAATAGAACATCAAAGCGAACACTTTCTACTACAGTTCATCTGATTGAGTTTCGTCCGAATATTCGTCTGAAAATTCGAGGTGAGTCATTCAAAACCAACTTTATCTGAACACCATCCAATATCATTTTGAAAGTGGACATTTCGAAATCAGACATTCCGAAATCGGATGAAATTTGTAAAAAAAAGTGTTGAATTTATGTAACCAGAGGTTTTTGGGCACGCCAAACATGATGGCGATGTTAATTTTTCATCAAAAAATAGTTTTCCTCTATTTTAGGGTTTAAAATTGACTAACCCAGATTTTGATGAAATTCTCAGAAAAGGTGATTTGAGTATGGCAAAAATAGAATTCCACTCAAAATTATAATTGTTTTAAGTCCAAAATAACTTATTGTCGGGACGAAAAAATTAGAGTCTTGGAAGAGAATCAATATAGCCTAGGAAATGCCGACAGTACACATTCCCTCTCAAATTCTCAAAAAAAAAAACACGGGCTTATTTTCTCAGAGTATTTGAAC
The DNA here is from genome assembly GCA_900536415.3 of Caenorhabditis sp. 38 MB-2015. Taxonomy (NCBI): domain Eukaryota; kingdom Metazoa; phylum Nematoda; class Chromadorea; order Rhabditida; family Rhabditidae; genus Caenorhabditis; species Caenorhabditis quiockensis. Next base: position 16,484 of record LR550080.1, read on the forward strand.
ATTCTCTTATTTTTTATTAGAATAAAATTCCAAATTTCAACTGGAAATTACAATTTTATTTTATTATTAGACTCGAAAACTTTTTTGATCTATCGTCAAGTGTACTGTTAGCATTTTTTAGGCCAAATTGTTTCTTTTACAAGGCTCTCATTTTTTCATACACACAATATTAAACTAGAGTACAATTGTATGTTGTTTGCATACTCAAATACACCTTTTCTAGGAATGTCATCAAAATCTGGGTCAGTCAACTTCAGACCTAAAATAGAGGTAAAGGTGCAGCTCTTTTTTTGTAAAAAATGAACATCGCCATCATGTTTGACGTACCCTAAAACCTCTGGTAATGAAAATTGAACACTTTTTTTTCAAAAATTTTATCCGGTTTCGAAATGTCCCGAAGCCAAAATATCGAATTTAGTTTCATGGAAAACTGTAAAAAAAACTAGCTTGTGTATCAAATAATAATCACAGTTTTCAGTTTTAAGTTATAAAAAAATAGCACAGCTCGGTTTTGAGAGTTTTATCATTTCAAAACAACAAAAAAACAGAACACAGAATCCAGAATCCAGAATCCAGAAAAAGCCAGTAACGACGATACCTTCAAAGCGATGGTTTCTTCTCTTTCTCTTCGAGATCGTGTTTCTTTTTCTCCTCCATTGCATTTTTCTCGTTCTCTTCCCGTTCTTTCTGTTCGGCTTTCTTCATTCTCTCTTGATGTCGGTTGAATTCGTCTTGGCGTTTTTGTGTCCACATCACGTATCTCGGTCCTTCCTCCTCATCACTGTCTGGAATTTGAATGTTGATTCGATTGGAATCATGTAATGGTTTCTTCAAGCAGTTATGTTTTCAAAATTTTGGAAAATATTCCCACATAAACATTATACTAGATCCTAAAAAAGGGTTAGAACTGATAAATTATTTTGTTAAAGCTACGATTAAATTTCTGTTTGATTCGAGCATAAACCATATTATTTTATTATCACAATTTCGAGTATAAAAAAACAATGCATTTTTTTTTTTAATGAATGAAATCAAAACTAACCTATTCCACACACTTTTCTTGCGATTTGTTTTTGATATGGCTTTTGATCCATAGTAGTTTGAATCGATTGTATTTCGTGACTGAAAAATAATAAAACTTTACGAAATAATATACAACAACGACAATTGTAAAAATAAAAATGCATTATTAGAAAATGTTGGGGGCCTCATTCAATTAGAAAAATATTTAGATTTTATCATTTTATGACAAGGGAAAATGTGAAAAATTAGCATATAGTGTGATATAAATGACAGTTTGGGCCAAATGCTGATTTTATGAAGCTAAGCAAAAACTGCTCATCGAAAAAAAAAAACTTCAAAATTACACCCATTCAAAAATAATATTGAAACCTAAAATTTTTTGAGAAAAAAAACGAACAAAAAATTTTGAGGTTTTTTCAACAACTTCCCACCAGACAACCACGAAACAAAAGATTACAATCTATAAACAAAACTCCACAAACGAAGTTTTTTTGAAAAGAAATTTTATTCAATCGGTTTTTTTTAGTAGGAGTTTTTTTTCTATTCAGATATCGTTTTGGTGAATGACTAACTCTAATACATATTAGATAAAACCAACCTAAACTTAAAATAAATGCTTTGAATTTACTTTTCGACAAATTTCTGGATCAAAAAATCTTGTATTTGTTCGTTATTTTGTGCTGATAAAACAGAGAATGGAGTTGGCTACGAAATAGCCATTATGGGATAATATGAAGATTTCTAATTGAGTAAAAACTCCGGTTTCAATTGAAAGTTTATGAGAAGAGCAATCATATAAACAAAAACATTGTTCCGCGCAAGTTGCAAAAAACTGTGGTTATAAGTTCGAAAGAAAAGGCGATTCACTATCCCCATGGTAACAAGAGCCAAAGTGGAAGAAAAAAAACAAAATATAATACTCTCTCAAAACAAGCAATGTAACTAAAAGATTCATTGTGTAGAAAAAAAGGAGACATCAAATAATAACAAACTACTGAGTTTTCATCATGCCTATATACGTACATAGTTCCAAATCTTTTTAAAAAACATTACCAGACACCGTAGTGAAACCTAACAAACTACAAATATTTTTTTTCAAATACATATTATTTTAGCTGTAGGAAGTAGATTGATCGTTGAAATGATTTTTCATGAACGACAACAAAAACAATTGATAAAATACAAATATTTTATTGGGATAAAAATTTCAAGTATGATTGAAATATTCCATTAAAAAAACACAACTTGGGCGTGCTTTTAAAAAAAAAGAAAGAAGAAAATCTCGAAGTTCAGCTTAATTGAATACAGGATGTTGATCAGCATTAACAAGGGAGAGGACAAAATGGGGGGTAGTGATAAACAACTTTGCAAAAAAAAAAATGAAAATCTCAATGTTCAGCTTAATTGAATACAGGATGTTGATCAGCG